>JAPZIH010001287.1:0-47090 GCA_027410445.1 Discoglossus pictus
AATCTCTATTATATACTGTATTAGTGCAGCCTCCTCTGGGGTATAATCTCTATTATATACAGTATTAGTGCAGCTCCTCATGTGTAGAATCTCTATTATATACAGTATTAGTGCAGCCACCCCTGGGAGTAGAATCTCTATTATATACAGTATTAGTGCAGCCTCCCTCTGGGGTAGAATCTCTTATTATATACAGTAATTAGTGCAGCCACCTCTGGGGTAGAATCTCTATTAATACAGTATTACGTGCAGCCACCTCTGGTGGTAGAATCTCTATTATATACAGTATTAGTGCAGCCACATCTTGGGTAGAATCTCTATTATATACAGTATTAGTGCAGCCTCCTCTGGGGTAGAATCTCTATTATATACAGTATTAGTGCAGCCTCCTCTGGTGTAGAATCTCTATTATATACAGTATTAGTGCAGCCACCTCTGGGGTAGAATCTCTATTATATACAGTATTAGTGCAGTCTCCTCTGGGGTAGAATCTCTATTATATACAGTATTAGTGCAGCCACATCTGGGGTAGAATCTCTATTATATACAGTATTAGTGCAGCCTCCTCTGGGGTAGAATCTCTATTATATACAGTATTAGTGCAGCCCCCTCTGGGGTAGAATCTCTATTATATACAGTATTAGTGCAGCCTCCTCTGGTGTAGAATCTCTATTATATACAGTATTAGTGCAGTCTCCTCTGGGGTAGAATCTCTATTATATACAGTATTAGTGCAGCCACATCTGGGGTAGAATCTCTATTATATACAGTATTAGTGCAGCCTCCTCTGGGGTAGAATCTCTATTATATACAGTATTAGTGCAGCCTCCTCTAGTGTAGAATCTCTATTATATACAGAAATTAGTGCAGCCTCCTCTGGGGTAGAATCTCTATTATATACAGTATTAGTGCAGCCCCCTATGGGGTAGAATCTCTATTATATACAGTATTAGTGCAGCCACCTCTAGTGTAGAATCTCTATTATATACAGTATTAGTGCAGCCTCCTCTGGGGTAGAATCTCTATTACATACAGTATTAGTGCAGCCTCCTCTGGGGTAGAATCTCTATTATATACAGTATTAGTGCAGCCTCCTCTGGGGTAGAATCTCTATTACATACAGTATTAGTGCAGCCTCCTCTGGGGTAGAATCTCTATTACATACAGTATTAGTGCAGCCTCCTCTGGGGTAGAATCTGTATTATATACAGTATTAGTGTAGCCTCCTCTGGGGTAGAATCTCTATTATATACAGTATTAGTGCAGCCACCTCTGGGGTAGAATCTCTATTATATACAGTATTAGTGCAGCCTCCTCTGGGGTAGAATCTCTATTATATACAGTATTAGTGCAGCCTTCTCTGGGGTAGAATCTCTATTATATACAGTATTAGTGCAGCCTCCTCTGGGGTAGAATCTCTATTATATACAGTATTAGGGCAGCCTCCTCTGGGGTAGAATCTCTATTATATACAGTATTAGTGCAGCCTCCTCTGGGGTAGAATCTCTATTATATACAGTATTAGTGCAGCCACCTCTGGTGTAGAATCTCTATTATGTACAGTATTAGTGCAGCCCCCTCTGGGGTAGAATCTCTATTATATACAGTATTAGTGCAGCCTCCTCTGGGGTAGAATCTCTATTATATACAGTATTAGTGCAGCCTCCTCTGGGGTAGAATCTCTATTATATACAGTATTAGTGCAGCCTCCTCTGGGGTAGAATCTCTATTATATACAGTATTAGTGCAGCCACCTCTGGGGTAGAATCTCTATTATATACAGTATTAGTGCAGCCTCCTCTGGGGTAGAATCTCTATTATATACAGTATTAGTGCAGCCTCCTCTGGGGGTAGAATCTCTATTATATACAGTATTAGTGCAGCCTCCTCTGGGGTAGAATCTCTATTATATACAGTATTAGTGCAGCCTCCTCTAGTGTAGAATCTCTATTATATACAGTATTAGTGCAGCCTCCTCTGGGGTAGAATCTCTATTATATACAGTATTAGTGCAGTCTCCTCTGGGGTAGAATCTCTATTATATACAGTACTAGCGACTTGCCCGTCAAAAATGACGGCAATAAAAACTGAAGCCTGGCAATGCTGTTTGCCACACAATGTAAGCCTCTCCCCCTCTACTTTACTGGCCTTGTGATGAGCGCCTTTGGCGCTCATCACAGGCCTTGCAAGGAGCCCCTTTGGAGCTCATTGCGAGTCTCTCCCTCTGTCTACTTCCTCCCTCGTGTCTTATTTCCCCCCTCCTTTGTGTCTCCTTCCACCTCGTCTACCTCCTTTGTATCTCCTGCCCCCCTGTGTTTTTACCTCCCTCTCCCTCCCGTGTCTCTAAACCCCTCCCCTGTGTCTCTTTCCCCCTTCTCCCTCCTATGCATCTCCCCCCCCGTGTCTCCCCCAACCCTCCCCTGTGTCTCTCCCAACCCTCCCCTGTGTCTCCCCCAACCCTCCCCTGTGTCTGTTCCCCCCTGGCCTGTGTCTCTTTCCCCCTCAGCCCTGTGTCTGTTACTTTCCTTCCTCGTGTCTCCATTTCCCTCCCTTGTGTATCTTCCCCCCTGCACTCTCTCCCCTGTGTCTCTTCCCCCTCCTCTCACTCCCCTGTGTCTCTTCCCCCTCCTCTTTCTGTGCCTCTTCCTCCCTGTCTCTTCCCCCCTCACCCTCTGTGTCTCTCCCCACTCTGTGTCTTCCACCCTCTCCCTCTGTGCCTCTTCCCCCGCCTCTCTCTGTGTGTCTCGCCACTGTGTCTCTTCACCCCTTCCTCTGTTCCCCCCCATCTGTGCCTCTTTCCCCCTCTCTCTGTACCTCTTCCCCCCCTTCCCTCTGTGTCTCTTCCTCCCTCACCCTCTGTATCTCTCCCCCCTGTGTCTCTTCCCCCCTCTCCCTCTGTGCCTGTTCCCCCCTCTCCCTCTGTGCCTGTTCCCCCCTGGCCTGTGTCTCTTTCCCCCTTCCCCCTGTGTCTGTTCCCCCCCCCATTTCCCTCCCATGTGTATCTTCCCCGTGTTCTCCCTCCTGTGTGTCTTTTCCCCCTCCTCTACCTCCCCTGTGTCTTTTCCCCCTCCTCTACCTCCCCTGTGTCTCTTTCCCACCTATCCCTCTGTGTCTCTCCCCCCTCCCTCTGTGTCTCTTCCCCACTCTCCCTCTGTGTCGTGCCTCTCCCCCCCCTCTTCCCCACTCTCCCTCTTCCCCACTCTCCCTCTGTGACTCTCCCCCCCTCTTCCCCACTCTCCCTCTGTGACTCTCCCTCCCCTCTTCCCCACTTTCCCTCTGTGACTCTCCCTCCCCTCTTCCCCACTCTCCCTCTGTGCCTCTACCCCCCTCTTCCCCACTCTTCCCCACTCTTCCCCACTCTTTTACCTGGTGTCGGGCCGCGCGCGTAAGCGCGGCTCGCTCTGCGCATGCGCGTCTCACGCCGCGCTCTGCGCAAGCGCGGTTCGGGCGCAGAGCGCGGCTTGCGCCGCGCTCTGCGCATGCGCGGCTCGCGCCGCGCTCTGCGCAATGCGCAGCACTTTATAATTGTCTAACTGCGATTCGTCTGAAGCGTGACGACGAATCGCAGTTTGACAATTATAATATGTGATTAGTGCAGCCTCCTCTGGGGTATAATCTCTATTATATACAGTATTAGTGCAGCCTCCTCTGGGGTAGAATCTCTGTTATATACAGTATTAGTGCAGCCTCCTCTGGGGTATAATCTCTATTATATACATTATTAGTGCAGCCTCCCTCTGGGGTAGAATCTCTATTATATACAGTATTAGTGCAGCCACATCTAGTGTAGAATCTCTATTATATACAGTATTAGTGCAGCCTCCTCTGGGGTAGAATCTCTATTATATACAGTATTAGTGCAGCCTCCTCTGGGGTAGAATCTCTATTATATACAGTATTAGTGCAGCCTCCTCTGGGATAGAATCTCTATTATATACAGTATTAGTGCAGCCTCCTCTGGGTAGAATCTCTATTATATACAGTATTAGTGCAGCCCCCTCTGGGGTAGAATCTCTATTATATACAGTATTAGTGCAGCCTCCTCTGGTGTAGAATCTCTATTATATACAGTATTAGTGCAGCCACCTCTGGGGTAGAATCTCTATTATATACAGTATTAGTGCAGCCTCCTCTGGGGTAGAATCTCTATTATATACAGTATTAGTGCAGCCACCTCTGGGGTAGAATCTCTATTATATACAGTATTAGTGCAGCCCCCTCTGGGTAGAATCTCTATTATATACAGTATTAGTGCAGCCACCTCTGGTGTAGAATCCCTATTATATACAGTATTAGTGCAGCCTCCTCTGGGGTAGAATCTCTATTATATACAGTATTAGTGCAGCCACCTCTGGGGTAGAATCTCTATTATATACAGTATTAGTGCATCCTCCTCTGGTGTAGAATCTCTATTATATACAGTATTAGTGCAGCCTCCTCTGGGGTAGAATCTCTATTATATACAGTATTAGTGCAGCCACCTCTGGGGTAGAATCTCTATTATATACAGTATTAGTGCAGCCACCTATGGGGTAGAATCTCTATTATATACAGTATTAGTGCAGCCTCCTCTGGTGTAGAATCTCTATTATATACAGTATTAGTGCAGCCACCTCTGGGGTAGAATCTCTATTATATACAGTATTAGTGCAGCCTCCTCTGGGGTAGAATCTCTATTATATACAGTATTAGTGCAGCCACCTCTGGGGTAGAATCTCTATTATATACAGTATTAGTGCAGCCTCCTCTGGGGTAGAATCTCTATTATATACAGTATTAGTGCAGCCTCCTCTGGGGTAGAATCTCTATTATATACAGTATTAGTGCAGCCTCCTCTGGGGTAGAATCTCTGTTATATACAGTATTAGTGCAGCCTCCTCTGGGGTATAATCTCTATTATATACATTATTAGTGCAGCCTCCTCTGGGGTAGAATCTCTATTATATACAGTATTAGTGCAGCCACATCTAGTGTAGAATCTCTATTATATACAGTATTAGTGCAGCCTCCTCTGGGGTAGAATCTCTATTATATACAGTATTAGTGCAGCCTCCTCTGGGGTAGAATCTCTATTATATACAGTATTAGTGCAGCCTCCTCTGGGATAGAATCTCTATTATATACAGTATTAGTGCAGCCTCCTCTGGGGTAGAATCTCTATTATATACAGTATTAGTGCAGCCCCCTCTGGGGTAGAATCTCTATTATATACAGTATTAGTGCAGCCTCCTCTGGTGTAGAATCTCTATTATATACAGTATTAGTGCAGCCACCTCTGGGGTAGAATCTCTATTATATACAGTATTAGTGCAGCCTCCTCTGGGGTAGAATCTCTATTATATACAGTATTAGTGCAGTCTCCTCTGGTGTAGAATCTCTATTATATACAGTATTAGTGCAGCCTCCTCTGGGGTAGAATCTCTATTATATACAGTATTAGTGCAGCCACCTCTGGGGTAGAATCTCTATTATATACAGTATTAGTGCAGCCCCCTCTGGGGTAGAATCTCTATTATATACAGTATTAGTGCAGCCACCTCTGGTGTAGAATCCCTATTATATACAGTATTAGTGCAGCCTCCTCTGGGGTAGAATCTCTATTATATACAGTATTAGTGCAGCCACCTCTGGGGTAGAATCTCTATTATATACAGTATTAGTGCATCCTCCTCTGGTGTAGAATCTCTATTATATACAGTATTAGTGCAGCCTCCTCTGGGGTAGAATCTCTATTATATACAGTATTAGTGCAGCCACCTCTGGGGTAGAATCTCTATTATATACAGTATTAGTGCAGCCACCTATGGGGTAGAATCTCTATTATATACAGTATTAGTGCAGCCTCCTCTGGTGTAGAATCTCTATTATATACAGTATTAGTGCAGCCACCTCTGGGGTAGAATCTCTATTATATACAGTATTAGTGCAGCCTCCTCTGGGGTAGAATCTCTATTATATACAGTATTAGTGCAGCCTCCTCTGGGGTAGAATCTCTATTATATACAGTATTAGTGCAGCCTCCTCTGGGGTAGAATCCCTATTATATACAGTATTAGTGCAGCCTCCTCTGGGGTAGAATCTCTATTATATACAGTATTAGTGCAGCCACCTCTGGGGTAGAATCTCTATTATATACAGTATTAGTGCAGCCTCCTCTGGTGTAGAATCTCTATTATATACAGTATTAGTGCAGCCACCTCTGGGGTAGAATCTCTATTATATACAGTATTAGTGCAGTCTCCTCTGGGGTAGAATCTCTATTATATACAGTATTAGTGCAGCCTCCTCTAGTGTAGAATCTCTATTATATACAGTATTAGTGCAGCCACCTCTGGGGTAGAATCTCTATTATATACAGTATTAGTGCAGCCCCCTCTGGTGTAGAATCTCTATTATATACAGTATTAGTGCAGCCTCCTCTGGGGTAGAATCTCTATTATATACAGTATTAGTGCAGCCCCCTCTGGGGTAGAATCTCTATTATATACAGTATTAGTGCAGCCTCCTCTGGGGTAGAATCTCTATTATATACAGTATTAGTGCAGCCACCTCTGGGGTAGAATCTCTATTATATACAGTATTAGTGCAGCCACCTCTGGGGTAGAAACTCTATTATATACAGTATTAGTGCAGCCACCTCTGGGGTAGAATCTCTATTATATACAGTATTAGTGCAGCCTCCTCTGGGGTAGAATCTCTATTATATACAGTATTAGTGCAGCCTCCTCTGGGGTAGAATCTCTATTATATACAGTATTAGTGCAGCCTCCTCTGGGGTAGAATCTCTATTATATACAGTATTAGTGCAGCCTCCTCTGGGGTAGAATCTCTATTATATACAGTATTAGTGCAGCCTCCTCTGGGGTAGAATCTCTATTATATACAGTATTAGTGCAGCCTCCTCTGGGGTAGAATCTCTATTATATACAGTATTAGTGCAGCCACATCTGGGGTAGAATCTCTATTATATACAGTATTAGTGCAGCCTCCTCTGGGGTAGAATCTCTATTATATACAGTATTAGTGCAGTCACCTCTGGGGTAGAATCTCTATTATATACAGTATTAGTGCAGCCTCCTCTGGTGTAGAATCTCTATTATATACTGTATTAGTGCAGCCTCCTCTGGGGTAGAATCTCTATTATATACAGTATTAGTGCAGCCACCTCTGGGGTAGAATCTCTATTATATACAGTATTAGTGCAGCATCCTCTGGGGTAGAATCTCTATTATATACAGTATTAGTGCAGCCTCCTCTGGGGTAGAATCTCTATTATATACAGTATTAGTGCAGTCACATCTGGGGTAGAATCTCTATTATATACAGTATTAGTGCAGCCACCTCTGGGGTAGAATCTCTATTATATACAGTATTAGTGCAGTCACATCTGGGGTAGAATCTCTATTATATACAGTATTAGTGCAGCCACCTCTGGGGTAGAATCTCTATTATATACAGTATTAGTGCAGCCTCCTCTGGGGTAGAATCTCTATTATATACAGTATTAGTGCAGCCACCTCTGGGGTAGAATCTCTTTTATATACAGTATTAGTGCAGCCACCTCTAGGGTAGAATCTCTATTATATACAGTATTAGTGCAGCCACCTCTGGGGTAGAATCTCTATTATATACAGTATTAGTGCAGCCACCTCTGTGGTAGAATCTCTATTATATACAGTATTAGTGCAGCCTCCTCTGGGGTAGAATCTCTATTATACACAGCATTAGTGCAGCCTCCTCTGGGGTAGAATCTCTATTATATACAGTATTAGTGCAGCCACCTCTGGGGTAGAATCTCTATTATATACAGTATTAGTGCAGCCACCTCTGGGGTAGAATCTCTATTATATACAGTATTAGTGCAGCCTCCTCTGGGGTAGAATCTCTATTATATACAGTATTAGTGCAGCCACCTCTGGGGTAGAATCTCTTTTATATACAGTATTAGTGCAGCCACCTCTAGGGTAGAATCTCTATTATATACAGTATTAGTGCAGCCACCTCTGGGGTAGAATCTCTATTATATACAGTATTAGTGCAGCCACATCTGGGGTATAATCTCTATTATATACAGTATTAGTGCAGCCACCTCTAGTGTAGAATCTCTATTATATACAGTATTAGTGCAGCCACGTCTAGTGTAGAATCTCTATTATATACAGTATAAGTGCAGCCTCCTCTGGGGTAGAATCTCTATTATATACAGTATTAGTGCAGCCTCCTCTGGTGTAGAATCTCTATTATATACAGTATTAGTGCAGCCTCCTCTAGGGTAGAATCTCTATTATATACAGTATTAGTGCAGCCTCCTCTAGTGTAGAATCTCTATTATATACAGTATTAGTGCAGCCACATCTGGGGTAGAATCTCTATTATATACAGTATTAGTGCAGCCACCTCTGGGGTAGAATCTCTATTATATACAGTATTAGTGCAGCCCCCTCTGGGGTAGAATCTCTATTATATACAGTATTAGTGCAGCCTCCTCTGGTGTAGAATCTCTATTATATACAGTATTAGTGCAGCCTCCTCTGGGGTAGAATCTCTATTATATACAGTATTAGTGCAGCCTCCTCTGGGGTAGAATCTCTATTATATACAGTATTAGTGCAGCCTCCTCTGGGGTAGAATCTCTATTATATACAGTATTAGTGCAGCCTCCTCTGGGGTAGAATCTCTATTATATACAGTATTAGTGCACCCACCTCTGGGGTAGAATCTCTATTATATACAGTATTAGTGCAGCCTCCTCTAGGGTAGAATCTCTATTATATACAGTATTAGTGCAGCCTCCTCTAGTGTAGAATCTCTATTATATACAGTATTAGTGCAGCCACCTCTGGGGTAGAATCTCTATTATATACAGTATTAGTGCAGCCACATCTGGGGTAGAATCTCTATTATATACAGTATTAGTGCAGCCACATCTGGGGTAGAATCTCTATTATATACAGTATTAGTGCAGCCTCCTCTGGGGTAGAATCTCTATTATATACAGTATTAGTGCAGCCACATCTGGGGTAGAATCTCTATTATATACAGTATTAGTGCAGCCACATCTGGGGTAGAATCTCTATTATATACAGTATTAGTGCAGCCACCTCTGGGGTAGAATCTCTATTATATACAGTATTAGTGCAGCCACCTCTGGGGTAGAATCTCTATTATATACAGTATTAGTGCAGCCTCCTCTAGTGTATAATCTCTATTATATACAGTATTAGTGCAGCCACCTCTGGGGTAGAATCTCTATTATATACAGTATTAGTGCAGCCTCCTCTGGGGTAGAATCTCTATTATATACAGTATTAGTGCAGCCTCCTCTGGGGTAGAATCTCTATTATATACAGTATTAGTGCAGCCTCCTCTGGGGTAGAATCTCTATTATATACAGTATTAGTGCAGCCTCCTCTGGGGTAGAATCTCTATTATATACAGTATTAGTGCAGCCACCTCTGTGGTAGAATCTCTATTATATACAGTATTAGTGCAGCCTCCTCTGGGGTAGAATCTCTATTATATACAGTATTAGTGCAGCTTCCTCTGGGGTAGAATCTCTATTATATACAGTATTAGTGCAGCCTCCTCTGGGGTAGAATCTCTATTATATACAGTATTAGTGCAGCCTCCTCTGGGGTAGACTCTCTATTATATACTGTATTAGTGCAGCCTCCTCTGGGGTAGAATCTCTATTATATACAGTATTAGTGCAGCCTCCTCTGGGGTAGAATCTCTATTATATACAGTATTAGTGCAGCCACCTCTGGGGTAGAATCTCTATTATATACAGTATTAGTGCAGCCACATCTGGGGTAGAATCTCTATTATATACAGTATTAGTGCAGCCACAACTGGGGTAGAATATCTATTATATACAGTATTAGTGCAGCCACCTCTGGTGTAGAATCTCTATTATATACAGTATTAGTGCAGCCTCCTCTAGTGTAGAATCTCTATTATATACAGTATTAGTGCAGCCCCCTCTGGGGTAGAATCTCTATTATATACAGTATTAGTGCAGCCACCTCTGGTGTAGAATCTCTATTATATACAGTATTAGTGCAGTCACCTCTGGTGTAGAATCTCTATTATATACAGTATTAGTGCAGCCACATCTGGGGTAGAATCTCTATTATATACAGTATTAGTGCAGCCTCCTCTGGGGTAGAATCTCTATTATATACAGTATTAGTGCAGCCTCCTCTAGTGTAGAATCTCTATTATATACAGTATTAGTGCAGCCTCCTCTGTGGTAGAATCTCTATTATATACAGTATTAGTGCAGCCACCTCTGGGATAGAATCTCTATTATATACAGTATTAGTGCAGCCTCCTCTGGGGTAGAATCTCTATTATATACAGTATTAGTGCAGTCTCCTCTGTGGTAGAATCTCTATTATATACAGTATTAGTGCAGCCCCCTCTGGGGTAGAATCTCTATTATATACAGTATTAGTGCAGCCACCTCTGGGGTAGAATCTCTATTATATACAGTATTAGTGCAGCCCCCTCTGTGGTAGAATCTCTATTATATACAGTATTAGTGCAGCCTCCTCTGGGGTAGAATCTCTATTATATACAGTATTAGTGCAGCCTCCTCTGGGGTAGAATCTCTATTATATACAGAATTAGTGCAGCCCCCTCTGGGGTAGAATCTCTATTATATACAGTATTAGTGCAGCCACCTCTGGGGTAGAATCTCTATTATATACAGTATTAGTGCAGCCTCCTCTAGTGTAGAATCTCTATTATATACAGTATTAGTGCAGCCTCCTCTGGGGTAGAATCTCTATTATATACAGTATTAGTGCAGCCACCTCTGGGGTAGAATCTCTATTATATACAGTATTAGTGCAGCCACCTCTGGGGTAGAATCTCTATTATATACAGTATTAGTGCAGCCTCCTCTGGTGTAGAATCTCTATTATATACAGTATTAGTGCAGCCACCTCTGGGGTAGAATCTCTATTATATACAGTATTAGTGCAGCCTCCTCTGGGGTAGAATCTCTATTATATACAGTATTAGTGCAGCCACCTCTGGGGTAGAATCTCTATTATATACAGTATTAGTGCAGCCACCTCTGGGGTAGAATCTCTATTATATACAGTATTAGTGCAGCCCCCTCTGGGGTAGAATCTCTATTATATACAGTATTAGTGCAGCCTCCTCTGGGGTAGAATCTCTATTATATACAGTATTAGTGCAGCCTCCTCTGGGGTAGAATCTCTATTATATACAGTATTAGTGCAGCCACCTCTGGGGTAGAATCTCTATTATATACAGTATTAGTGCAGCCTCCTCTGGGGTAGAATCTATATTATATACAGTATTAGTGCAGCCTCCTCTGGTGTAGAATATCTATTATATACAGTATTAGTGCAGCCACCTCTGGGGTAGAATCTCTATTATATACAGTATTAGTGCAGCCTCCTCTGGGGTAGAATCTCTATTATATACAGTATTAGTGCAGTCACCTCTGGGGTAGAATCTCTATTATATACAGTATTAGTGCAGCCTCCTCTGGGGTAGAATCTTTATTATATACAGTATTAGTGCAGCCCCCTCTGGGGTAGAATCTCTATTATATACAGTATTAGTGCAGCCCCCTCTGGGGTAGAATCTCTATTATATACAGTATTAGTGCAGCCACATCTGGGGTAGAATCTCTATTATATACAGTATTAGTGCAGCCCCCTCTGGGGTAGAATATCTATTATATACAGTATTAGTGTAGCCACCTCTGGGGTAGAATCTCTATTATATACAGTATTAGTGCAGCCTCCTCTGGGGTAGAATCTCTATTATATACAGTATTAGTGCAGTCACCTCTGGGGTAGAATCTTTATTATATACAGTATTAGTGCAGCCTCCTCTGGGGTAGAATATCTATTATATACAGTATTAGTGCAGCCCCCTCTGGGGTAGAATCTCTATTATATACAGTATTAGTGCAGCCTCCTCTGGGGTAGAATCTCTATTATATACAGTATTAGTGCAGCCTCCTCTGGGGTAGAATCTCTATTATATACAGTATTAGTGCAGCCTCCTCTGGGGTAGAATCTCTATTATATACAGTATTAGTGCAGCCCCCTCTGGGGTAGAATCTCTATTATATACAGTATTAGTGCAGCCTCCTCTGGGGTAGAATCTCTATTATATACAGTATTAGTGCAGCCCCCTCTGGGGTAGAATCTCTATTATATACAGTATTAGTGCAGCCCCCTCTGGGGTAGAATCTCTATTATATACAGTATTAGTGCAGCCTCCTCTGGGGTAGAATCTCTATTATATACAGTATTAGTGCAGCCCCCTCTGGGGTAGAATCTCTATTATATACAGTATTAGTGCAGCCTCCTCTGGGGTAGAATCTCTATTATATACAGTATTAGTGCAGCCTCCTTTGGGGTAGAATCTCTATTATATACAGTATTAGTGCAGCCACCTCTGGGGTAGAATCTCTATTATATACAGTATTAGTGCAGCCACCTCTGGGGTAGAATCTCTATTATATACAGTATTAGTGCAGCCACCTCTGGGGTAGAATCTCTATTATATACAGTATTAGTGCAGCCACCTCTGGGGTAGAATCTCTATTATATACAGTATTAGTGCAGCCTCCTCTGGGGTAGAATCTCTATTATATACAGTATTAGTGCAGCCTCCTCTGGGGTAGAATCTCTATTATATACAGTATTAGTGCAGCCTCCTCTGGGGTAGAATCTCTATTATATACAGTATTAGTGCAGCCACCTCTGGGGTAGAATCTCTATTATATACAGTATTAGTGCAGCCTCCTCTAGGGTAGAATCTCTATTATATACTGTATTAGTGCAGCCTCCTCTAGGGTAGAATCTCTATTATATACTGTATTAGTGCAGCCTCCTCTGGGGTAGAATCTCTATTATATACAGTATTAGTGCAGCCACCTCTGGGGTAGAATCTCTATTATATACAGTATTAGTGCAGCCACCTCTGGGGTAGAATCTCTATTATATACAGTATTAGTGCAGCCTCCTCTGGGGTAGAATCTCTATTATATACAGTATTAGTGCAGCCTCCTCTGGGGTAGAATCTCTATTATATACAGTATTAGTGCAGCCTCCTCTGGTGTAGAATCTCTATTATATACAGTATTAGTGCAACCTCCTCTGGGGTAGAATCTCTATTATATACAGTATTAGTGCAGCCTCCTCTGGTGTAGAATCTCTATTATATACAGTATTAGTGCACCCACCTCTGGGGTAGAATCTCTATTATATACAGTATTAGTGCAGCCTCCTCTGGGGTAGAATCTCTATTATATACAGTATTAGTGCAGCCACCTCTGGTGTAGAATCTCTATTATATCCAGTATTAGTGCAGCCTCCTCTGGGGTAGAATCTCTATTATATACAGTATTAGTGCAGCCTCCTCTAGTGTAGAATCTCTATTATATACAGTATTTGTGCAGCCACCTCTGGGGTAGAATCTCTATTATATACAGTATTAGTGCAGCCTCCTCTAGGGTAGAATCTCTATTATACACAGTATTAGTGCAGCCTCCTCTGGGGTAGAATCTCTATTATATACAGTATTAGTGCAGCCCCCTCTGGGGTAGAATCTCTATTATATACAGTATTAGTGCAGCCACCTCTGGTGTAGAATCTCTATTATATACAGTATTAGTGCAGCCACCTCTGGTGTAGAATCACTATTATATACAGTATTAGTGCAGCCTCCTCTGGGGTAGAATCTCTATTATATACAGTATTAGTGCAGCCACCTCTGGGGTAGAATCTCTATTATATACAGTATTAGTGCAGCCACCTCTGGTGTAGAATCTCTATTATATACAGTATTAGTGCAGCCTCCTCTGGGGTAGAATCTCTATTATATACAGTATTAGTGCAGCCACCTCTGGGGTAGAATCTCTATTATATACAGTATTAGTGCAGCCACCTCTGGTGTAGAATCTCTATTATATACAGTATTAGTGCAGTCTCCTCTGGGGTAGAATCTCTATTATATACAGTATTAGTGCACCCACCTCTGGGGTAGAAACTCTATTATATACTTTATTAGTGCAGCCACCTCTGGGGTAGAATCTCTATTATATACAGTATTAGTGCAGCCACATCTGGGGTAGAATCTCTGTTATATACAGTATTAGTGCAGCCACCTCTAGGGTAGAATCTCTATTATATACAGTATTAGTGCAGCCCCCTCTGGGGTAGAATCTCTATTATATACAGTATTAGTGCAGCCTCCTCTGGGGTAGAATCTCTATTATATACAGTATTAGTGCACCCACCTCTGGGGTAGAAACTCTATTATATACTTTATTAGTGCAGCCACCTCTGGGGTAGAATCTCTATTATATACAGTATTAGTGCAGCCACATCTGGGGTAGAATCTCTGTTATATACAGAATTAGTGCAGCCACCTCTGGGGTAGAATCTCTATTATATACAGTATTAGTGCAGCCACCTCTAGGGTAGAATCTCTATTATATACAGTATTAGTGCAGCCTCCTCTGGGGTAGAATCTCTATTATATACAGTGTAACGGATCTCCTGGCACCCCGACTGAGTACCTCCGTTGATGGACGCGTCCTGGCTTGCGCCGAGGACTACAAGCACCGCACCACAGACTCCACAACCACCGTAGCTTAACTGGAACCGCGCCTTCTTCCTTCCACCCTGTATGAATCTCCAGCATCCAGGATCGTGTGGGGAAGAACTCTCCTCCGAGGAGAGTACATCAGGAACAAGGATTCAGTAGTTTAAAGCACAAGGGAGTATGCAAAGCATAGCAATCCCCAGTATGATATAGCAATTCCCTCCAAGAACGAGACGAGGCTACGTTTTGAAGGGTCAAGTAGAACTCTCTTGCTGGCACACCCAGCCTGGTTTTTATTACAGTCAGGTACAAACAGAACACACCCAGGGGGAGGTATAGAACAATCAATAACTCAATAGTAATGCCCACAGTTTCCCTCCCCTCTGCTAGGGAGATAATTGAGTTTATTACTGTATCTACTCAATTATCTCCCAGCTAAAACTTACACATAACACACAGACATTTCACATATCCCCCATAGTTGGCCACACAATACACATATAGGGACAATAGGTGGATCACACCTCCCTGAGGCTACCTGGCAACTTTGATACAATCAGACATGGATTAGATCATCCTTCTTTGTTCTTATGTCTGAGAATGAAAACACTTTATACAATAGACTTCCTTATCTTATGAGGAGTCTCTGTAACAGGATTATCTCCGATGCCAAGGTCTGCAATAGTCTGGGCCAATATTCTGCAGAGCATAAACCAACATACATACAGTATAATAGTAGGATCATATTTTAACCATAATAATAACCATAAAACAGGGTAAAACAGTGATGGGTTCCGTTACACACCTCCCCCGTGACCATAAGCTGGCATACACGGTCTGATCCCAACGGATCGGCCTGGGGATGTCCGGACAAAAGTATTTGTTGGTCAATTCTCTAGTTTGACAACCCATCAGCATTACTGCAATTCACCTTTACTCACATTTCACATATCCCCAGATAGCTGGGATCTGAGCGCACAAAACTCTGAGCCCTGGTACATATTGCCCTTTAAACACAGTATTCGGCCATACCAGAGTGTAAGTCACTCATTCTGCCCCTTTACATACAGGGGGGTCATTCGGTACTTGCCCTGTGTGAACCATGATACCACAGATAGCTATGCCATGGAGCCCATTCATCTAATGAAAGACTATGGGAAAGACTTTAGCTACATGGCAATTAAACTGTGTGAATAGGATCTATATACAGTATTAGTGCAGCCATCTCTGGGGTCCAATCCCTCTATAATATACAGGTGTTATATTGCCCGCCACTCGGGCTCCTAGCCTGTGTCTGGATTGTGCTGATTTTGTTGGATCTGTAGCCGCTTGGGGTCCGTAGTCAGCGCTTTGTGCAGAATAACAATTTGACATCTGCTGCGCTCTCTTCCTCAGAGAGAAGCCATGTTGGTAGCACAATCCTGAATAATTCCCCCCCCCCCCCCTCCCGCTCTCCTCCATCTGGAGCCAATGTCTTTATTTATCTACCTCCCCCCCAGGTATTTTTTTCTTGGCTGCTTCTGTTTTTGTACAAATATTTTCAGCTTTATATCCCGTTCCCCATCCTCGGATCGTATGGTAATGTCTGGCATTCATTCCACGCCGTTTTTATGTTTGCTTCCTGCGTGTCTATTTAAAGAGACAGCGACTCCAAATATCAACATTACCTGAACATCATTTTGTAACTTTAAATTTAAAATATGAAAAAATGGTGGTTAAATTATAAGACTTTATGTTAAAAAATATTTAACCTCCATCCACTTGCTACATCCACTCTGAGCATGTGCAGATGTTGTGGGAAAAAGTGTCTGTCAAAAATATATATATGTAAAAAAACTGATTAAATGATAAAATGTCATTTAAAACAAAATACATTATTCTCAACTTCTGTCAACTTGCTACAATCACTCTGAGCATGTGCAGATCCTAAGGGAAAGAGTGAATGTAAATAATAAAATACGTAAAAAAGCTGATTAAATTATAAAAATGTAATGTTAAAATATATTTAACATTATTCTCAACCTTCATCCATTTGCTACAATCACTCTGAGCATGTGCAAATCTCAATGGACAAAGTGACTGTGATTTTTTTTTTTTAAAAGGTTGATTAAATAATGAAATGTAATGTTCAAAATCATTTAACATTATTCTCAACCTTCATCCACTTGCTACAATTACTCTGAGCATGTGCAGATCCCAAAGGAAAAAGTGTTTGGTGAAAAAAATATATGTAAAAAGGCTGATTAAATTATATTATTTCCGATGGACACTTTTTCCCATGGGATCTGCACATGCTCAGAGTGATTGTAGCAAGTGGATGGAGTTCGAACACAATGTCAGCATTTGAAGAGTTTTGAATTTGTGGGATTTTTTCCCCCCGAATATAGATTGTTGTTAAAAGCCTGGTATAGATTTCCTCTTTGACTGTTCTGTTCTCTCGTTCCCACCAGCGGGAGCCCCGGCACTGCTCCAAGCGCGACAATCATCCAAATTCTATGTTTTCATATTAAAATTACATTTCTAAAGTAAATAGAAAAATAATAAAAATGAACGAAACCGTTGTGTGTTTAAAAAGGTTGTTTATCACTTATTATCATTAATATTAGTAGTAGTAGTAATAGTATTATCATTATCATCATTAATATTATCATTAATTTTAATATTATTATTGTTATTATCATCATCATTATTAGTATCATTATTATTATTATCATCATCATTATTATTAGAAGTAGTAGAAGCAGTAGCAGTATTATTATCATCATTATTATTATTATTATTATTATCATTATTATTATTATTATTATCATCATTATTATTATTATCATCATTATTATTAGTAGTAGTATCATCATCATTATTATTATCATCATCGTTATTACCATTATTATTATAATAAATTATTATTATTATTATTATTATTATTATTATCATTATCATCACCATCATTATTATTATTATCATTATTATTATTGTTATTATTATTACCATCATCATTATTATTGTTATTATCATCATCATTATTATTAGTAGTAGTAGTAGCAGTATCATCATTATTATTATTATCATCATTATTGTTATCATCTTCATCATTATTATTATTATTATTATTATTACTAATTTTGTCATCATCTTTATTATTATTATTGTTATTATCATCATTATTATCATTATCATCTTCATCATTATTATTATTATTATTATTATTATTTTTATTATTATTACTAATTTTGTCATCATCTTTATTATTATTATTGTTATTATCATCATTATTATTATTGTTATTATTATTACCATCATCATTATTATTGTTATTATCATCATCATTATTAGTAGTAGTAGTAGTAGCAGTATCATCATTATTATTATTATCATTATTATTCTCATCATTATTATCATTATTATTGTTATCATCTTCATCATTATTATTATTATTATTATTATTACTAATTTTGTCATCATCTTTATTATTATTATTGTTATTATCATCATTATTATCATTATCATCTTCATCATTATTATTATTATTATTATTATTATTTTTATTATTATTACTAATTTTGTCATCATCTTTATTATTATTATTGTTATTATCATCATTATTATTATTGTTATTATTATTACCATCATCATTATTATTGTTATTATCATCATCATTATTAGTAGTAGTAGTAGTAGCAGTATCATCATTATTATTATTATCATTATTATTCTCATCATTATTATCATTATTATTGTTATCATCTTCATCATTATTATTATTATTATTATTATTACTAATTTTGTCATCATCTTTATTATTATTATTGTTATTATCATCATTATTATCATCATCATTATTATTATTATTATTATTTTTAAAATGATTAGCATATATTTGTAACTTATGCGTCAATGAAGAACCCTGGAGGCATCCATGAATCATTCATGGAAGGCATTGGAGTGAGGGGGCATTAACATTTCTGAAGAGCAGTGCTTGCATTTATTGTTGCAAGCTTCCAGCCATAAGGGGGGTGGTGTGTGGTGTCAATTATCTAACAAAGATTTTTGATCCCTGTTCCATCTTCCTCCATTGATAGATAAAAACACCCCCTCGTCATCCAGTTCTCGGGAAGTACAGGGGTAACATTATATATATAGTTGTCGTACAGCCAGTTTATGTGTAACGCTCGCAATTAACGGCGCAAGTTGCGAGCCTTACACACAAACTTGCAGTATTCACAGTGCATGCACAGTGTGCGCCCAATGCTGCGCATGGGCATTGTGCCTCGAGAGCCGCTCATGCGCAATGCGTGGTGAAGGAGATGGGGGGAAGGAGACACATGGGGGGGAAGAAGACACAGGGGAGGGAGAGGAGGAGAAGGAGATACAGGGGAGGGAGAGGGGGAGAAAGAAACACAGGGGAGGGAGGGGGTAAGAGACACAGGGGAGGGAGGGGGTAAGAGACACGGGGAAGGGAGGGTGTAAGAGACACAGGGGAATGACAGAGGGGGAAAGGAGACACAGGGGAGGGAGAGGGGGAGAAAGAGACACAGGGGAGTGAGGGGGATTAGAGACTCAGGGGAGGGAGAGAGGGGGAAAGGAGACACAGGAGAGGGAGGGGGTAAGAGACACAGGGGAAGGAGAGAGGGGGAAAGGAGACACAGGAGAGGGAGATAGGGGAAGGCGTCATCCTTTAGATTGTAAGTGGTGAGTGTCTAATCTTGTGGGGTACTTTGGGAAAAAGCACTTCTTACAAGACTTGAAGCTCAGGGCCCTCCATTTTCTGCTTGTTGTCATTATTGTATATTTCCTTGTTCTTCTCCCCTGTACAGCGCTACGGAATATGTTGGTGCGGTACAAACAAAAGTTAATAATAATAATAGCACAGGGGAGGGAGAGGGGGAAAAGAGACACAGGGGAGGGAGGGGGGAAAGAGACACAGGGGAGGGAGAGGGGGGAAGGAGACACAGGGGAGGGAGAGGGGGAGAAAGAGACACAGGGGAGGCAGAGGGTGAGAAAGAGACACAGGGGAAGGAGTGGGGGGAACAGACACATGGGGAGGGAGAGGGGTAAATAGACAGAAAGGGAGGTAGAGGGGGAAAGAGACACAGGGGAGGGAAAGGGGGTGAAGAGACGCACGGAAGGGAGGGGGGAGTCATAGGGTAGGAAGGCAGGGGAAAGAGACATTGGGGAGAGAGGGGAAAGGTGACACAGCAGACGGAGATGGGGGGAGGAGACACATGGGAGGGAGAGGGGGAAGGAGACACAGGGGAGGGAGAGGGGAGGGAAGAGACACAGGGGAGGGAGAGGGGAGGGAAAAGACACAGGGTAGGGAGATGGGGAAAGGAGTCACAGGGGAGGGAGATGGGGGGAAGGAGATACAGGGGAGGGAGAGGGGGGAAAGACAAAGGAGAGGGGGGAGAGACACAGGGTAGGGAGAGGGGATTTGTGACGGGAATCGCCTAGTTATTACATACTTCACAAACAAGTGACTGTTTTCTTGAACTACTGGGCTGCTTTAACACTGTCACTAGTAAGGGGTGCAATGTATTGCTGGGCAGTCATACAACCGTACCTGGCTGTGAACGTCCATTACCTTTTTCTGACTTGTCTGCTTAGTCCTACTGAAAGCATTTTGTCATTTGCAGGGCGCTTGTGATTTTTGGTCCTTTCAGAAGCTGCACATTCAGCGAAGCTCCAGACAGCAATGAAGGAGGATTTATTAGGTTATATAAAAAGTGGACCAGCGATGTGATTGGGCAGAGAGACCCGAGGCGGGATGCGGCTTTATATCTATATATTGATGTACAAACAGAGCAATAAAACTGATCAATTTGCAAAACCAGAATATCAGTGCACTGGGGGGTCTGGATGTGGGGGGAATTTGTCGCTTGGTATGTAACATGTACCCCCTTCCTCTGCACATGCTCTGAGCGAGCAATAATAACTATAAGCCCTGCCGCCCACCTCATGCACATTATGGATTCCTCCAGGTTGTAGCAGATGCACCAAATATATATTTTTTTATTAAAACAGCATTATTATATTTCCCTGATTAATTATGGTCATAGACTCACATTTTTAAAACATTTATTTTTTCAATCATATAATGGTCCTGAAAAGTGATTTTTAACCCCAAAATACACAAACACTGACTATGATTGGATGTAAATGTGTAATACCAATAATATCCAGGAGAGGAAGACAGAGCACCACAAATGAAAACCAGAAACAAAGTCATATTAAGAAATGTTTCCAGTAACCAGATAAGGTCTGGGCATGATAATTATGTATCAGTGTAAAAATGGATAAAAGGTGTGTTTTATACATGTATCTGATAAGCGTAAAGGTGCAGTGTCCCCCACATATCGCACTCCTCACCATATTTCAGTCATTTTTTTTCTTAACGCAATATATGTAAGAAAATGACATTTTGGGGCATTTATCACGGGACTGCACAATAAAATTAGATGTCTGGTCATCCTGTGTAATAGGAAGAGGTATATAATGGCTACCAAATGGATATGAGTAGATACCCCCACAAGCCATCACCCCCACCTGATGTCACCTGTGTGTGTTTGCATTGTTCAGTCGTGTCTGACTATCCGTGACCTCATGGACTGTAACACACCATGCTGATCCACTTGGTATTCATGGCAGAGATACTGGAGTGGGTTGCCAGTTCCTTCTCCAGTGGGCCACAGACTACAGCTCCTGGTATTCATAGGTGGTCTCCCAACCAAGTACTGACCAGGCCCAACCCTACGTGGCTTCAGGGTGTTGTGACCTCTTGGTTACCTGGCTGAATCAAACCTAGGTCGCAGCGTTGAAAGCACCAAATCTGAACCACTGGACCACCAGGGAACACAATAAAAACGTCTAGCCCTCTAGAGCCGTTGGACTCGTGCCAGACATTGCTAGTAGCCACCTGACTTAGAGGCCCAATGATTCCCTTGGTTAGATGTCTGACCTTCTGTTGATAGAGAGAATCTGAACATCTACTAGGTAGGTCCTGGTCCTTGACTCTACTATCCTTACCTAATTCATGTAGACTGGCTGGAGCCTCTCTAAAGCCTCACAAATTAATGGGATCATCCACAGGTGTCCATCTTGGCCAGGTCATCCCTCCCAAAAATAGGAGAGAACATCCAACAACTGGCCTAAACATGGGCCCGGTGCTGTCTGATCTCAGCCATTAGTTTAATCAGTCAAAAAGTCAAGCGTTTTCGGGTGGTTGACCATTGTGTAGAAGCGAGAGGGCCATTAAAGTCAGAGGTTATAGGAGCCAGTAGACGAGACAGTGTCACCTATCGGAAATCACTTGCTATCTTAGTATCTTGGTCCATGATGGTGGAGTTGGGTTCATTGCCGGCTCTCTAGCCTCCAGTTGGCCGTTCCAGGGAAACACAAATTGGTGGCATCCTCCTGTGCCTAAAACGAGATACCAGGCTACGGCCCCAGCAATCATGGATCAGATTGGTGTGAGAATGTCTCCAGAATGTCTCATCTTCTAAAGTTCATACTATCCGCCTTTCTCTCAATTTGCTGCCTGGCTCCCTCACTTTCTCTCCTCCAACGTTCCTTCGATCATACTTGACATTGCCGTTGACACTTCCACCTTTGGCAGCCGCCAAACTGCTTGCACTCACCTCTTCCCTCGGCCTCTCACAACTTACAGATTCTTCTACTCATCATGCTGGACACTCTCTTGACCTTATCTTCACCAATCTCAGCACAGCCTCCAACCCAGTCATCCACCCACTCCCTCTATCTGACCATCACTTCCTTACCTTCAACCTCACCACATCTTCCTCTCACCACCCTTCTTCATCCCCTGCCACCATCACCCACAGAAACCTGCGAGCACTTGACCCTGCACAGCTCTCCACTAATATCCAACCCCTTCTCAGCCCCATCACCAACCTCAACTGCCCTGACATTGCCACCTCACTCTACAACTCTACTCTCTCTTCCACCCTTGACACCATTGCTCCATAACCACACGCAGACGCCATCGCTCTCATCCACTACCATGGCCACTACACAAACACGATACATCCAGAACGACTATTTCTCCTCCCTCAACCTGGCCAAAAAGCACTACTTCACATCACGAATACCAACTCTGTCCTCTAACCCCAAGCATCCGTTCGCCACTTTCAATACTCTCCTCCACCCACCACTTCCTCCCATCCCTTCCTCTCTCACAGCTGAAGACTTCGCCAACCATTTCATTCATAAAATTCAAAACATCCGCAATGAATTCTCATCTCACCGTGGATCACACGCTCCACCATCTCAACTAACCAACAACACCCAGTCTTCTCCCTTCTCCAATCCAACAGCCACTTTGAACGGCTTTGACCCGGCTACAGAGGACGAAGTCTCCAGCCTGCTATCACCCACTCGCCTCACTACATGTCCTCAGGATCCTATTCCATCTCAGCTCATCCCTCCCCTCTCTACCACACTAATCCCAGCTCTCACACATATTTTCAACCTTTCCCTAAACACTGGCACGTTTCCATCATCCCTAAAACATGCCATAATTACACCCACCCTCAAAAACCCTCATCTGACACTGACATTGCATCTCACTACTGCCCTATATCTCTACTCCCCCTGGCTTCCAAACTGCTGGAGGGGCTCGTCTATAACCGCCTTACCAGTTTCATCTCCTCTAACTCCCTTCTTGACACCTTCCAATACGGCTTTCGGCCCGACACTCCACCAAGACAGCTCTCAGTAAAGTCACTAATGACCTGCTCACCACCAAGTCAAAAGGTCGCTTTTCTATTCTACTTCTTCAAGATCTCTCTGCTGCCTTTGACACAGTCGACCATCCACTTCTACTCCATGTCCTCTCCTCCCGAGACACTGCTCTCTCGTGGTTCTCATCATACCTACAAAATCGATCATTCAGTGTCTCCTTCTCCGACACTTCTTCTTCTCCTCACCCCGTCTGTTGGAGTACCCCAAGGATCAGTCCTAGGCCCCGTCCTCTTCTCCATCTACACATCCTCACTCAGTACCCTAATAAACTTGTTTGGACTTCAGTATCATCTCTATGCAGATCTACCTCTCCGCACCAGATCTATCCCCCTCTCTTCGAACACACGTCTCCAACTGCCTCTCTAGTATATCCTCTTGGATGTCCGCCCACTATCTCAAACTCAACATGTCTGAGACTGAACTCCTAATCTTCCCTCTCTCTCCTACAGCGTCAATTCCTCACATCTCTCTCACTGTCAACGCCATCATCACCACCTCCCAAGCCCGTTGTCTCTGGGTTCTACTGGACCCCGCTCTGTCTTTCATCCCTCACAAACAATCACTAACTAAATCTTGTCTTCTCCATCTAAAAAACATCTCCAGAACTTGTCACTATCTTACACAAGACACAACTAAAATCCTTATACACTCTCTCATCATCTCTCGACTAGACTATTGCAACTCGCTCCTTGTTGGCCTGCCCACCACCCGACTGTCTCCACTTCAATCCATTATGAATGTCTCTGCTAGACTCATCTTCCGTACACAACGCTCAGTGTCGGCAGCTTCTCTCTGTCAGTCACTTCACTGGCTTCCCTTAGCCTCCAGAATAAGATTTAAATCATGACCCTAACTTACAAAGCCCTCAACAACAGCACACCCCTATACATCTCTGCTCTCATCTCTAAATACTCCCTCACCCGCCCTCTTCGTTCTGCTAATGACCTTCTTCTTTCTACAATTATTGTCACCTCCTCTCACTCTCGCCTTTAGGACTTTTCTCATGCTGCCCCTTTTCTCTGGAACTCCTTGCCTCGCTCCACCAGATTATCCTCTTGCCTCAAAACATTCAAAACCTCACTTAAAATGCACCTCTTTAAAGAAGGGCATCACCTTCCACCCTAACACGCTCATCACCTCTCTCTTCCTCCTTTACCACTCACTATACCTTAGATTGTAAGTCTGCGAGTTTCTATCCTAAGTACTTTGGGAATGCACCATGGACACTGAATTCCGAGCTCAAAGACAGGGCCCTCCTCACTTTGCTATATGTTAATTTGTATTTATCTTTGTCTGAATGGAATATGTCAGCGCTTTATCAATAAACGATAATAATAATAATAATATTCACAATGTTGTAATGTATATTGCTTAAAGAAGACTTAGTTGTCCATTAATTTGGCCCAGATGGAGACCGATCCAATCAGAGCTCAGACCCATTCTCCAAGAGGAGTCCATTCTTTTTATTGATGACCTGGAGAGAGGTCACTGCCAGTCGCATCTAACCATCTTCAAGGTGATGTTGGGCTCTCCATCTGGATCCATTGAGATGGACACTGAGCAATATGAGGGGTAGTTACAACCTTCGAAAATGATATGGTTTAAATCTCTCTCAAGTTGGTCATTGGAAAATGAAAGAGCATGGAGGTGAGACGTAATAAAAATTCAGAGATGTGGAGCAACTGAAAGTCGGAGGAGGTAGAGAAGCGTGCGCAATGGGAGGAGTCATCTAGGGTGATACATCATGACATGTACAGAAATATAACTGATATATATGTGAATTGGTTTGCATGGCGGATGAGTGGGATGAGTTCAGTGGGCTGGTGTTACTACGAGAGCAACTAACAGTGTAGGGTTTTAGTAAATCTTGACCCAAAGTAATCAGTCAAATGACTCAAACTCAGTATTTCAGAAGGCTCCTGACCACACAAGAAGAGAGGTGCTGAAATCCAGGAGTTTTGGCAGCCTTCATTGCACCAAGTAGCCTACCACTGGAGTGGACAACTGGATACATTGAGGTTGCTCAAGAAGAATGCACACCAGAATGATGCTGTGACCTAAAGGTCACCCAAGATGGGCAAGTCACAACAGAGTGGTCTCGCAAATCCTGGTCCACTGGAGAAAGAACTAGCAACCCACTACAGTATCTCTGACAAGATAACGTTATGGATAAGCACAAGAAGATATGGCTGGCCTCCATAGAGTCACAGAAAGGTGGATGCAATGTTTATGAAGCAGTTAGGCAACTGGAAGGCAGATTCATTATTATTGGAGGAAAGTTATATTTGGATGGATCTGCTACTGAAGCCAAGTAAGGATATCAGCTTTCTGAGAGCCGTGTGGTCTCCAAAGTGTAAGGAGACATGACATTTATTTGGTGGAGAAGGGGTTTGGATAAGTACGTTGTGAGCCAGGAGATAACTGTATCCCAAATGCCAACGCAAGGCTGTGGCCAATGGGTTGGGGTTTAAAGCAGACAAGAGACGTGACCTTTGGGTTTGGCAGAGATAAGTCATCAGTGTCCTTATAATCAGCTGTTGGAGCATAAAACAAATTACAAAGAGTCAATTAGGGATCTGAAGAGAAGAACATCCAATTACACACAAGCAATGCAGCGAGCTTGGAGGAACCAAAGTCGGAGAGAGGGTGTAGGACCAGAGTCCTCCATCACTCTTTAGTAGAGAGAGCTTAAAGGAGCAGTGTAAATATGTGTGTTATTTATCTATCTATTGATGGCAAAGTGGGAAAGGAAGGGGAAAAGGTGCAGGGGATTTGTTTGATAATTTGATCTTATTGCATTTGACCCCTTCCCATGCATATGCTCACAAGCAAGCATCTCACAATGACTGCAAACCTTGTCCTCCAGATGTCAATGTCCTTCTCACAAACACAACCTCCACAAAAATATCATGGATGGAAGGCATAATAAGTCAAGTGTTGACTGCTCCCTCCTAGCCTCCACCTTTGGCATTGGGGAAGCCCAGGGCGAAGATCATCCTATTGCCACAAGCTGTTACCCAGGAAAAATGGATGACTGCTGCGATGGAGCCTAACCCTGCAAACCTATATCTTTAACATCTGCTACAGGCAGATTCTGGCTCACCAGAATGCTTATGGGCTATCAAGACAGCTGGACTAGTTGGATCCCAAGTCACCCATGACCCGTTGGGGTCTTGAATCAGTTGGAACTCCTTCATACCAGACATAATCTCCAGATACTCCCCAAACCAGCCCTCCTATATATCAAATCTAATCTCCAAATACTCCTCTAACCTCTTCTCCTAAATATCAGACCTAATCTCCAGATACTCCCTAACCATCCCTCCTATATATTATATTTAATCTCCCTAACCGCCATTCAAAGATACCAGATCTAATCTCCAGATACTCCCCTAACCATCCCTCCTATATATTATATTTAATCTCCAGATACTCCCCTAACCATCCCTCCTATATATTATATTTAATCTCCCTAACCACCATTCAAACATACCAGAGCTAATCTCCAGATACTCCAATAAGAGCCCCCTATTACACACCAGATCTAATCTCCAGATACTCCCCTAACCACCCCTCTACATACAAAATCAAATCTCCAAATACTCCCCTAACCGCCCTTCCTATATACAATATCTAATCTCCAGATACTCCCCTAACTGCCCCTCTACATACAAGATCTAATCTCCAAATACTCCCCAAACCACCCTTACTACATACAATATCTAATCTCCAGATACTCCCCTAACCATCCCTCCTATATATTATATTTAATCTCCAGATACTCCCCTAACCACCCTTCAAACATACCAGATCTAATCTCCAAATACTCCCCTTAGCGCTCCCTTCTATATATCAGATCTAATATTCAGATACTCAGCTTACCTCCCCATCCACTCTTTAAATGATGTACCTCTCTGCACCCATCATCACCTCTTCACACTTATTCTCCAAGACTTTTCTTGTGCAGCCCTAACTCTACCCCACTCTGTCATACTCTTCCCTACTCTTCACTTCTTCAAACATTCTCAATCCCAACTATTCAGAGAAGCCACCAACTTCTTTTGGCCGTTCAAACAAGACAGCGACCACCTCATGTGCATAGACCCTGTTGCCTCACTGGACAAGCATGTCCCTCCACCACTTGTATCTTCTTCATCTTCTGTATAGTTGGTCATGCTTCTCTAATGTATTCACTGTATCTCCGGTACTTAGTGCTACAGAATATTTTGGGGCTTTATAAACAAATGCCAACAATGATACATAAAGAGAATTAGAACAAAGGCTCAGAAATTATTTTCATTGGGAAAATGACAAATGATCATAAACTGTAAGTACTCTCCACAAATGATCAAAATAAAGAGCTTTCATTAAAATGTAAAATGAGAATTTAGATGAATGCTTTTCAATTATCTCAGATCATCAGAAGATGATTAAATCCCAGCTGCTTCCTCCTTAGAACTTTAACAATAAGAAATTAACCCATGAGGCTGTGGTAAAATCCAAAGGCCACCCGTCCAACTGTGATCCAGGTCAAGTTGACAGTAGAGTAGTCATTAGTGGTTCCTATAGGTGGAGGCTAGTGTCAAACAATATGGTTCAAGGTCTCAAGCAATGGGTCAGGGAAGGTGAGATAATAAATAATTTTGGTCACAGACCAAGGTAAATAGAAAAGGGTCACATGGCCAAGGCCAATGTCTCAACTCTTATCTGTATTCACTGTTCTGCCAATGACTTATACCTCTCACCCTCCATCATTATCTCCTCCCAATGACATGTACCTATCACCTTCCATCATTATCATCTCCCAATGACTTGTACCTCTAACCCTCCATCAATATGTCCTCCCGATGACATGTACCTATCACCTTCCATCATTATCATCTACCAATGACTTGTACCTCTAACCCTCCATCAATATGTCCTCCCAATGACTTGTACCTCTCACCTTCCATCATTATCTCCTCCCAATGACTTGTACCTCTCACCCTCCATCATTATCATCTCCCAATGACTTGTACCTCTAACACTCCATCAATATGTCCTCCCGATGACATGTACCTCTCACCTTCCATCATTATCTCATCTCAATGACTTGTACCTCTCACCTTCCATAATTTTCTCCTCCCAATGACTTGTACCTCTCACCTTCCATAATTTTCTCCTCCCAATGACTTGTACCTCTCACCTTCCATCATTATCTCCTCACAATGACTTGTACCTCTAACCCTCCATAATTATCTCCTCACAATGACTTGTACCTCTCACCTTCCACCATATTCTCCTCCCAATGTCTTGTACCTCTAACCCTCCATCATTATCTCCTCACAACGACTTGTACCTTTCACCTTCCACCATTATCTCCTCACAATGACTTGTACCTCTAACCCTCCATCATTATCTCCTCCCAATGACTTGTACCTCTCACCTTCCAGCATTATCTCTTCCCAATGAATTGGATCTCTCACCTTCCAGCATTAACTCCTCCCAATGACTTGTACCTCTCACCCTCCATCATTATCTCCTCCCAATGACTTGTACCTCTCATCTTCCAGCATTTTCTCTTCCCAATGACTTGTACCTCTCACCCTCCATCATTATCATCTCCCAATGACTTGTCCCTCTCACCTTCCATCAATATCTCCTCCCAATGACTTGTACCTCTCACCTTCCAGCATTATCGCCTCCCAATGACTTGTACCTCTCACCTTCCATCATTATCTCCTCACAATGACTTGTACCTCTAACCCTCCATCATTATTGTAACGGATCTCCTGGCACCCCGACTGGGTACCTCCGTTGATGGACGCGTCCTAGCTTGTGCCGAGGACTACAAGCACCGCACTGGACACCACAACCACCACAGACTCCACAAGGAGAGTACATCAGGAACAATGGTTCAGTAGTTTAAAGCGAGTATGCAAAGCATAGCAATCCCCAGTATGATATAGCAATTCCCTCCAAGAACGAGACGAGGCTACGTTTTGAAGGGTCAAGTAGAACTCTCTTGCTGGCACACCCAGCCTGGTTTTTATTACAGTCAGGTAAACAGAACACACCCAGGGGAAGGTATAAACAACCAATAACACAATAGTAACACCCACAGTTTCCCTCCCCTCCTGCTTGGGAGATAATTGAGTTTATTACTGTATCTACTCAATTATCTCCCAGCTAAAACTTACACATTTTTATCCATTTTTATAACTTTATGATTTTACATAGTACATAAATAAATCTTACATTTTGATGAACAACATAAATTGTGGAACAACATATTAAAAAATGGCATGAATCAGACCAGGGGTTCAAAAGTTAGTAAAAGTATATTTTACACATAACACACAGACATTTCACATATCCCCCATAGTTAGCCACACAATACACATATAGGGACAATAGGTGGGTCACACCTCCCTGAGGCTACCTGGCAACTTTGATACAATCAGACATGGATTAGATCATCCTTCTTTGTTCTGATGTCTGAGAATGAAAACACTTTATACAATAGACTTCCTTATCTTATGAGGAGTCTCTGTAACAGGATTATCTCCCATGCCAAGGTCTGCAATAGTCTGGGCTAATAATCTGCAGAGCATAAACCAACATACATACAGTATAATAGTAGGATCATATTTTAACCATAATAATAACCATAAAACAGGGTAAAACAGTGATGGGTTCCGTCACAATTATCTCCTCACAATGACTTGTACCTCTCACCTTCCATCATTATCTCCTCCCAATGACTTGTACCTCTCACCTTCCATCATTATCTCCTTCCAATGACTTGTACCTCTCACCTTCCATCATTATCTCCTTCCAATGACTTGTGCCTCTCACCCTCCATCATTATCTCCTCCCAATGACTTGCACCTCTCACCTTCCATCATTATCTCCTCCCAATGACTTGTACCTCTCACCTTCCACCATTATCTCCTCCCAATGACTTGTATCGCTCACCTTCCAGCATTATCGCCTCCCAATGACTTGTACCTCTCACCTTCCATCATTATCTCCTCACAATGACTTGTACCTCTAACCCTCCATCATTATTGTAACGGATCTCCTGGCACCCCGACTGGGTACCTCCGTTGATGGACGCGTCCTAGCTTGCGCCGAGGACTACAAGCACCGCACTGGACACCACAACCACCACAGACTCCACAAGGAGAGTACATCAGGAACAAGGGTTCAGTAGTTTAAAGCTCAAGGGAGTATGCAAAGCATAGCAATCCCCAGTATGATATAGCAATTCCCTCTAAGAACGAGACGAGGCTACGTTTTGAAGGGTCAAGTAGAACTCTCTTGCTGGCACACCCAGCCTGGTTTTTATTACAGTCAGGTAAACAGAACACACCCAGGGGAAGGTATAAACAACCAATAACACAATAGTAACACCCACAGTTTCCCTCCCCTCCTGCTTGGGAGATAATTGAGTTTATTACTGTATCTACTCAATTATCTCCCAGCTAAAACTTACACATTTTTATCCATTTTTACAACTTTATGATTTTACATAGTACATAAATAAATCTTACATTTTGATGAACAACATAAATTGTGGAACAACATATTAAAAAATGGCATGAATCAGACCAGGGGTTCAAAAGTTAGTAAAAGTATCTTTTACACGTAACACACAGACATTTCACATATCCCCCATAGTTGGCCACACAATACACATATAGGGACAATAGGTGGGTCACACCTCCCTGAGGCTACCTGGCAACTTTGATACAATCAGACATGGATTAGATCATCCTTCTTTGTTCTTATGTCTGAGAATGAAAACACTTTATACAATAGACTTCCTTATCTTATGAGGAGTCTCTGTAACAGGATTATCTCCCATGCCAAGGTCTGCAATAGTCTGGGCTAATAATCTGCAGAGCATAAACCAACATACATACAGTATAATAGTAGGATCATATTTTAACCATAATAATAACCATAAAACAGGGTAAAACAGTGATGGGTTCTGTCACAATTATCTCCTCACAATGACTTGTACCTCTCACCTTCCATCATTATCTCCTCCCAATGACTTGTACCTCTCACCTTCCATCATTATCTCCTTCCAATGACTTGTACCTCTCACCTTCCATCATTATCTCCTTCCAATGACTTGTACCTCTCACCTTCCATCATTATCTCCTTCCAATGACTTGTGCCTCTCACATTCCATCATTATCTCCTTCCAATGACTTGTGCCTCTCACCTTCCATCATTATCTCCTCCCAATGACTTATACCTCTCACCCTCCATCATTATCTCCTCCCAATGACTTGTACCTTTCACCCTCCATCATTATCTCCTCCCAATGACTTGCACCTCTCACCTTCCATCATTATCTCCTCCCAATGACTTGTACCTCTCACCTTCCACCATTATCTCCTCCCAATGACTTGTATCGCTCACCTTCCATCATTACCTCCTCCTTACTTGCTGCCTACAGGACCTCACAAGAATAACTCCTACTCGTTGGAATTACCACTTCTCTTCATTAGACTCACATCTCGTGTTTAGAAATTCAAATGTTCTCTGAAAAACCAACTGTTCAAAGAATCATTAAAAACATCTATTAAAGGGTATCTGATCTGATTCTCTCACAACTCTCTCCCTAGACAACCACCCATCCAGTTGTCCCCTCACCACCAGTTGTCTTCAGCCATAAGGCATCATGATGAAGATCCATGTGCCACCCTGGGATGATGTCCTCCTGGTTTAAGGTTGGTGACATTTCTCTGGGATGATAAACTCCACCCACAGATGACATGGAGCACCAACAAAAGCAGAAGAAGCCTCCAGAGGGACAGTCCAATTCATGGGTTTGGGCCAAGGCTTCATTAGCAATTCTCTTTTAGAAAGTTAAATTGGGAAATGGATCTACTGTCATTGTCCAACAATCTCCTCCATCTCTTGTTGTTGGGTAGTTGTTCAGGCACGCCAGACACATCTGTCAACCACTTCGCCTTTAACCTCCCTCAATCTCATGTTCATTGGTTCAATGACCTCAACTGTCCGCCTCTGCTGTCTTCTCTACATGGGAATCCTGTCTTCTCTACATGGGGGAAAGTAACTAGGAGCAACTTAAAGATACAGAGCGTCTTTATTGGGCTAATTGATCACATTTCTAAAAAAATTGGTAAAATACTAAATATTACCTAAAGTTTTAATTTATAGCATATTTAGACCGTCGGCTGTGTAACTTTAATTAGAGAGAACAATAAAAGCGACCAACCGATAGACAGACAGATCGATTGAATATCTACCCATAGTTACCTTATATTGAATTATAATGAGACGTCTATCAGTAGAAACGTGACTGCCGCCCATGATATTGATTCTGAGCCAATCACAGGCCTGGAATATGGAAATGAGCCTGGGCTCTCCGCCAAACTAGCTAAAGATATAGATCATATACATGGAAAATAACCAAGGAGAGACATTGATGGGGAGAGACAGCCAGGGAGATAGAGTACTGCCAGGTAACGAGAGGGAGGGAGTGACAAAGACACCAGAAAGAGAGACAGAGACATGGGGAGAGAGAGACATGGGGAGAGAGAGACAGCCAGGGAGATAGAGTACTGCCAGGTAACAAGATAGAGGGAGTGACAAAGACACCAGAAAGAGAGACAGAGACATGGGGAGTGAGTGAGAGAGACACATGGGGTGGGAGAGAAAGACAGCCAGGGAGATAAAGTACTGACAGGTAACGCGACGGAGGGAGTGACAAAGACACCAGAAAGAGAGACAGAGACATGGGGAGAGAGAGACATGGGGAGAGAGAGACAGCCGGGTAACGAGAGAGGGAGTGACAAAGACACCAGAAAGAGAGACAGAGACATGGGGAGAGAGAGACATGGGGAGAGAGAGACAGCCAGGTAACGAGAGAGAGGGAGTGACAAAGACACCAGAAAGAGAGACAGAGACATGGGGAGAGAGAGACATGGGGAGAGAGAGACAGCCAGGTAACGAGAGAGAGGGAGTGACAAAGACGCCAGAAAGAGAGACAAAGACATGGGGAGTGAGTATGAGATACATGGGGAGAGAGATACTGCCAGGTAATGAGAGAGAGGGAGGGAGTGACAACAACACCAGAAAGAGAGACAGGGACATGTGGAGTGAGTGAGAGAGACACATGGGGTGGGAGAGACAGCCAAGGAGATAGAGATACAGCCAGGTAATGAGAGAGAGGGAGTGACAAAGACACCAGAGGGTGAGAGGGAGACATGGGATGGGAGAGACAGCCAGGGAGATAGAGAGATACCGTCAGGTAACGAGAGAGAGGGAGAGACAAAGACACCAGAAAGAGAGACAGAGACATGGGGAGAGAGAGACATGGGGAGAGAGAGACATGGGGAGAGAGAGACAGCCAGGGAGATAGAGTACTGCCAGGTAACAAGATAGAGGGAGTGACAAAGACACCAGAAAGAGAGACAGAGACATGGGGAGTGAGTGAGAGAGACACATGGGGTGGGAGAGAAAGACAGCCAGGGAGATAAAGTACTGACAGGTAACGCGACGGAGGGAGTGACAAAGACACCAGAAAGAGAGACAGAGACATGGGGAGAGAGAGACATGGGGAGAGAGAGACAGCCAGGTAACGAGAGAGAGGGAGTGACAAAGACACCAGAAAGAGAGACAGAGACATGGGGAGAGAGAGACATGGGGAGAGAGAGACAGCCAGGTAACGAGAGAGAGGGAGTGACAAAGACACCAGAAAGAGAGACAAAGACATGGGGAGTGAGTATGAGATACATGGGGAGAGAGATACTGCCAGGTAATGAGAGAGAGGGAGGGAGTGACAACAACACCAGAAAGAGAGACAGGGACATGTGGAGTGAGTGAGAGAGACACATGGGGTGGGAGAGACAGCCAAGGAGATAGAGATACAGCCAGGTAATGAGAGAGAGGGAGTGACAAAGACACCAGAGGGTGAGAGGGAGACATGGGATGGGAGAGACAGCCAGGGAGATAGAGAGATACCGTCAGGTAACGAGAGAGAGGGAGAGACAAAGACACCAGAAAGAGAGACAGAGACATGGGGAGAGAGAGACATGGGGAGAGAGAGACAGCCAGGGAGATAGAGTACTGCCAGGTAACAAGATAGAGGGAGTGACAAAGACACCAGAAAGAGAGACAGAGACATGGGGAGTGAGTGAGAGAGACACATGGGGTGGGAGAGAAAGACAGCCAGGGAGATAAAGTACTGACAGGTAACGAGAGGGAGGGAGTGACAAAGACACCAGAAAGAGAGACAGAGACATGGGGAGAGAGAGACATGGGGAGAGAGAGACAGCCAGGGAGATAGAGTACTGCCAGGTAACAAGATAGAGGGAGTGACAAAGACACCAGAAAAAGAGACAGAGACATGGGGAGTGAGTGAGAGAGACACATGGGGTGGGAGAGAAATACAGCCAGGGAGATAAAGTACTGACAGGTAACGCGACGGAGGGAGTGACAAAGACACCAGAAAGAGAGACAGAGACATGGGGAGAGAGAGACATGGGGAGAGAGAGACAGCCAGGTAACGAGAGAGAGGGAGTGACAAAGACACCAGAAAGAGAGACAGAGACATGGGGAGAGAGAGACATGGGGAGAGAGAGATAGCCAGGTAACGAGAGAGAGGGAGTGACAAAGACACCAGAAAGAGAGACAAAGACATGGGGAGTGAGTATGAGATACATGGGGAGAGAGATACTGCCAGGTAATGAGAGAGAGGGAGGGAGTGACAACAACACCAGAAAGAGAGACAGGGACATGTGGAGTGAGTGAGAGAGACACATGGGGTGGGAGAGACAGCCAAGGAGATAGAGATACAGCCAGGTAATGAGAGAGAGGGAGTGACAAAGACACCAGAGGGTGAGAGGGAGACATGGGATGGGAGAGACAGCCAGGGAGATAGAGAGATACCGTCAGGTAACGAGAGAGAGGGAGAGACAAAAACACCAGTAAGAGAGACAGAGACATGGGGAGTGAGTGAGAGAGACATGGGGAGAGAGAGACAGCCAGGGAGAGAGAGATACCGTCAGGTAACGAGAGAGAGGGAGTGACAAAGACACCAGAAAGAGAGACAGAGACATGGGGAGTGAGTGAGAGAGAGACATGGGGTGGGAGAGACAGCCAAGGAGAGAGAGATACCGCCAGGTAACGAGAGGGAGGGAGTGACAAAGACACCAGAAAGAGAGACAGATACATGGGGAGTGAGTGAGAGAGAGACATGGGGTGGGAGAGAGAGACAGCCAAGGAGAGAGAGACACCGACAGGTAACGACAGAGAGGAAGTGACAAAGACACCAGAAAGAGAGACAGATACATGGGGAGAGAGAGACATGGGGAGAGAGAGACATGGGGAGAGAGAGACAGCCAGGGACATAGAGTACTGCCAGTACATCTGGGACACTCCATGACCTGTACCTACCTGAGAGTCACACTTAGTACATCTGGGACACTCCATGATCTGTACCTATCTGAGAGTCACACTTAGTACATCTGGGACACACCATGATCTGTACCTACCTGAGAGTCACACTTAGTACATCTGGGACACACCATGATCTGTACCTACCTGAGAGTCACACTTAGTACATCTGGGACACACCATGACCTGTACCTACCTGAGAGTCACACTTAGTACATCTGGGACAAACCATGACCTGTACCTACCTGAGAGTCACACTTAGTACATCTGGGACACACCATGATCTGTACCTACCTGAGAGTCACACTTAGTACATCTGGGACACACCATGACCTGTACCTACCTGGGAGTCACACTTAGTACATCTAGGACACACCATGACCTGTACCTACCTGAGAGTCACACTTAGTACATCTGGGACACACCATGATCTGTACCTACCTGGGAGTCACACTTAGTACATCTGGGACACACCATGATCTGTACCTACCTGAGAGTCACACTTAGTACATCTGGGACACACCATGATCTGTACCTGCCTGAGAGTCACACTTAGTACATCTGGGACACACCATGATCTGTACCTACCTGGGAGTCACACTTAGTACATCTGGGAAACACCAGGACCTGTACCTACCTGAGAGTCACACTTAGTTTATCTTGGACACACCATGACCTGTACCTACCTGGGAGTCACACTTAGTACATCTGGGACACATCATGATCTGTACCTACCTGAGAGTCACACTTAGTACATCTGGGACACACCATGATCTGTACCTACCTGAGAGTCACACTTAGTACATCTGGGACACACCATGATCTGTACCTACCTGAGAGTCACACTTAGTACATCTGGGACACTCCATAATCTGTACCTACCTGGGAGTCACACTTAGTACATCTGGGACACACCATGACCTGTACCTACCTGGGAGTCACACTTAGTACATCTGGGACACTCCATGATCTGTACCTACCTGAGAGTCACACTTAGTACATCTGGGACACACAATGATCTGTACCTACCTGAGAGTCACACTTAGTACATCTGGGACACACCATGATCTGTACCTACCTGAGAGTCACACTTAGTACATCTGGGACACACCATGATCTGTACCTACCTGAGAGTCACACTTAGTACATCTGGGACACACCATGACCTGTACCTACCTGGGAGTCACACTTAGTACATCTGGGACACATCATGATCTGTACCTACCTGAGAGTCACACTTAGTACATCTGGGACACACCATGATCTGTACCTACCTGAGAGTCACACTTAGTACATCTGGGACACACCATGACCTGTACCTACCTGAGGATCACACTTAGTACATCTGGGACACTCCATGACCTGTACCTACCTGGGAGTCACACTTAGTACATCTGGGACACACAATGATCTGTACCTACCTGAGAATCACACTTAGTACATCTGGGACACACCATGATCTGTACCTACTTGAGAGTCACACTTAGTACATCTGGGACACACGATAATCTGTACCTACCTGGGAGTCACACTTAGTACATCTGGGACACACCATGACCTGTACCTACCTGAGAGTCACACTTAGTACATCTGGGACACACCATGACCTGTACCTACCTGGGAGTCACACTTAGTACATCTTGGATACACCATGATCTGTACCTACCTGGGAGTTACACTTAGTACATCTGGGACACATCATGACCTGTACCTACCTGGGAGTCACACTTAGTACATCTGGGACACACCATGACCTGTACCTACCTGAGAGTCACACTTAGTACATCTGGGACACATCATGACCTGTACGTACCTGGGAGTCACACTTAGTTTATCTGGGACACACCATGACCTGTACCTACCTGGGAGTCACACTTAGTACATCTGGGACACATCATGATCTGTACCTACCTGAGAGTCACACTTAGTACATCTGGGACACCTTGATCTGTACCTACCTGGGAGTCACACTTAGTACATCTGGGACACACCATGATCTGTACCTACCTGAGAGTCACACTTAGTACATCTGGGGCACACCATGATCTGTACCTACCTGAGAGTCACACTTAGTATATCTGGGACACCTTGATCTGTACCTACCTGAGAGTCACACTTAGTACATCTGGGACACATCATGACCTGTACGTACCTGGGAGTCACACTTAGTACATCTGGGACACACCATGACCTGTACCAACCTGAGAGTCACACTTAGTACATCTGGGACACACCATGATCTGTACCTACTTGAGAGTCACACTTAGTACATCTGGGACACACGATAATCTGTACCTACCTGGGAGTCACACTTAGTACATCTGGGACACACCATGACCTGTACCTACCTGAGAGTCACACTTAGTACATCTGGGACACACCATGACCTGTACCTACCTGGGAGTCACACTTAGTACATCTTGGATACACCATGATCTGTACCTACCTGGGAGTTACACTTAGTACATCTGGGACACATCATGACCTGTACCTACCTGGGAGTCACACTTAGTACATCTGGGACACACCATGACCTGTACCTACCTGAGAGTCACACTTAGTACATCTGGGACACATCATGACCTGTACGTACCTGGGAGTCACACTTAGTTTATCTGGGACACACCATGACCTGTACCTACCTGGGAGTCACACTTAGTACATCTGGGACACATCATGATCTGTACCTACCTGAGAGTCACACTTAGTACATCTGGGACACCTTGATCTGTACCTACCTGGGAGTCACACTTAGTACATCTGGGACACACCATGATCTGTACCTACCTGAGAGTCACACTTAGTATATCTGGGACACCTTGATCTGTACCTACCTGAGAGTCACACTTAGTACATCTGGGATACACCATGATCTGTACCTACCTGGGAGTCACACTTAGTACATCTGGGACACACCATGATCTGTACCTACCTGAGAGTCACACTTAGTTTATCTGGGACACACCATGACCTGTACCTACCTGGGAGTCACACTTAGTACATCTGGGACACATCATGATCTGTACCTACCTGAGAGTCACAGTTAGTACATCTGGGACACACCATGATCTGTACCTACCTGAGAGTCACACTTAGTACATCTGGGACACACCATGACCTGTACCTACCTGAGGATCACACTTAGTACATCTGGGACACTCCATGACCTGTACCTACCTGGGAGTCACACTTAGTACATCTGGGACACTCCATGATCTGTACCTACCTGAGAGTCACACTTAGTACATCTGGGACACACCATGACCTGTACCTACCTGAGAATCACACTTAGTACATCTGGGACACACCATGATCTGTACCTACTTGAGAGTCACACTTAGTACATCTGGGACACACGATAATCTGTACCTACCTGGGAGTCACACTTAGTACATCTGGGACACACCATGACCTGTACCTACCTGAGAGTCACACTTAGTACATCTGGGACACATCATGACCTGTACGTACCTGGGAGTCACACTTAGTACATCTGGGACACACCATGACCTGTACCAACCTGAGAGTCACACTTAGTACATCTGGGACACTCCATGATCTGTACCTACCTGAGAGTCACACTTACTACATCTGGGACACACCATGATCTGTACCTACCTGGGAGTCACACTTAGTACATCTTGGATACACCATGATCTGTACCTACCTGAGAGTCACACTTAGTACATCTGGGACACATCATAACCTGTACCTACCTGGGAGTCACACTTAGTACATCTGGGACACACCATAACCTGTACCTACCTGAGAGTCACACATAGTAAATCTGGGACACACCATGATCTGTACTTACCTGAGAGTCACACTTAGTACATCTGGGACACTCCATGACCAGTACCTACCTGGGAGTCACACTTAGTACATCTGGGACACATCATGACCTGTACCTACCTGGGAGTCACACTTAGTACATCTGGGACACACCATGATCTGTACCTACCTGAGAGTCACACTTAGTACATCTGGGATACACCATGACCTGTACCTACTTGAGAGTCACACTTAGTACATCTGGGACACACGATAATCTGTACCTACCTGGGAGTCACACTTAGTACATCTGGGACACACCATGACCTGTACCTACCTGAGAGTCACACTTAGTACATCTGGGACACATCATGACCTGTACGTACCTGGGAGTCACACTTAGTACATCTGGGACACACCATGACCTGTACCAACCTGAGAGTCACACTTAGTAAATCTGGGACACACCATGACCTGTACCTACCTAGGAGTCACACTTAGTACATCTGGGACACACCATGATCTGTACCTACCTGGGAGTCACACTTAGTACATCTGGGACACTCCATGATCTGTACCTACCTGAGAGTCACACTTACTACATCTGGGACACACCATGATCTGTACCTACCTGGGAGTCACACTTAGTACATCTTGGATACACCATGATCTGTACCTACCTGGGAGTCACACTTAGTACATCTGGGACACACCATAACCTGTACCTACCTGAGAGTCACACATAGTAAATCTGGGACACACCATGATCTGTACTTACCTGAGAGTCACACTTAGTACATCTGGGACACTCCATGACCAGTACCTACCTGAGAGTCACACTTAGTACTTCTGGGACACACCATGATCTGTACCTACCTGGGAGTCACACTTAGTACTTCTGGGACACACCATGATCTGTACCTACCTGAGAGTCACACTTAGTACTTCTGGGACACACCATGATCTGTACCTACCTGAGAGTCACACTTAGTACTTCTGGGACACACCATGATCTGTACCTACCTGGGAGTCACACTTAGTACATCTGGGACACACCATGACCTGTACCTACCTGAGAGTCACACTTAGTACATCTGGGACACACCATGACCTGTACCTACCTGGGAGTCACACTTAGTACATCTAGGACACACCATGACCTGTACCTACCTGAGAGTCACACTTAGTACATCTGGGACACACCATGATCTGTACCTACCTGAGAGTCACACTTAGTACATCTGGGACACACCATGATCTGTACCTACCTGAGAGTCACACTTAGTACATCTGGGACACTCCATGACCAGTACCTACCTGGGAGTCACACTTAGTACATCTGGGACACACCATGATCTGTACCTACCTGGGAGTCACACTTAGTACATCTGGGACACATCATGACCTGTACCTACCTGGGAGTTACACTTAGTACATCTGGGACACACCATGATCTGTACCTACCTGAGAGTCACACTTAGTACATCTGGGACAAACCATGACCTGTACCTACCTGAGAGTCATACTTAGTACATTTGGGACACCATGATCTGTACCTACCTGAGAGTCACACTTAGTACATCTGGGACACTCCATGATCTGTACCTACCTGAGAGTCACACTTAGTACATCTGGGACACACCATGACCTGTACCTACCTAGGAGTCACACTTAGTACATATGGGACACCTCATGATCGGTATCTACCTGAAATTCACACTTAGTACATCTAAGACAAACCATGATCTGTACCTACCTGGGAGTCACATTTAGTACATCTGGCAAACACCATGATCTGTACCTACCTGGGAGTCACACTTAGTACATCTGGGACACCTTGATCTGTACCTACCTGAGAGTCACACTTAGTACATCTGGGATACACCATGATCTGTACCTACCTGGGAGTCACACTTAGTACATCTGGGACACACCATGATCTGTACCTACCTGAGAGTCACACTTAGTTTATCTGGGACACACCATGACCTGTACCTACCTGGGAGTCACACTTAGTACATCTGGGACACATCATGATCTGTACCTACCTGAGAGTCACACTTAGTACATCTGGGACACACCATGATCTGTACCTACCTGAGAGTCACACTTAGTACATCTGGGACACACCATGACCTGTACCTACCTGAGGATCACACTTAGTACATCTGGGACACTCCATGACCTGTACCTACCTGGGAGTCACACTTAGTACATCTGGGACACACAATGATCTGTACCTACCTGAGAATCACACTTAGTACATCTGGGACACACCATGATCTGTACCTACTTGAGAGTCACACTTAGTACATCTGGGACACACGATAATCTGTACCTACCTGGGAGTCACACTTAGTACATCTGGGACACACCATGACCTGTACCTACCTGAGAGTCACACTTAGTACATCTGGGACACACCATGACCTGTACCTACCTGGGAGTCACACTTAGTACATCTAGGACACACCATGACCTGTACCTACCTGAGAGTCACACTTAGTACATCTGGGACACACCATGATCTGTACCTACCTGAGAGTCACACTTAGTACATCTGGGAAACACCAGGACCTGTACCTACCTGAGAGTCACACTTAGTTTATCTGGGACACACCATGACCTGTACCTACCTGGGAGTCACACTTAGTACATCTGGGACACATCATGATCTGTACCTACCTGAGAGTCACACTTAGTACATCTGGGACACACCATGATCTGTACCTACCTGAGAGTCACACTTAGTACATCTGGGACACACCATGATCTGTACCTACCTGAGAATTACACTTAGTACATCTGGGACACACCATGATCTGTACCTACTTGAGAGTCACACTTAGTACATCTGGGACACACGATAATCTGTACCTACCTGGGAGTCACACTTAGTACATCTGGGACACACCATGACCTGTACCTACCTGAGAGTCACACTTAGTACATCTGGGACACACCATGACCTGTACCTACCTGGGAGTCACACTTAGTACATCTGGGACACACCATGATCTGTACCTACCTGGGAGTTACACTTAGTACATCTGGGACACATCATGACCTGTACCTACCTGGGAGTCACACTTAGTACATCTGGGACACACCATGACCTGTACCTACCTGAGAGTCACACTTAGTACATCTGGGACACATCATGACCTGTACGTACCTGGGAGTCACACTTAGTTTATCTGGGACACACCATGACCTGTACCTACCTGGGAGTCACACTTAGTACATCTGGGACACACCATGATCTGTACCTACCTGGGAGTCACACTTAGTACATCTGGGACACACCATGATCTGTACCTACCTGGGAGTCACACTTAGTACATCTGGGACACACCATGACCTGTACCTACCTGGGAGTCACACTTAGTACATCTGGGACACATCATGATCTGTACCTACCTGAGAGTCACACTTAGTACATCTGGGACACACCATGATCTGTACCTACCTGAGAGTCACACTTAGTACATCTGGGACACACCATGACCTGTACCTACCTGAGGATCACACTTAGTACATCTGGGACACTCCATGACCTGTACCTACCTGGGAGTCACACTTAGTACATCTGGGACACACAATGATCTGTACCTACCTGAGAATCACACTTAGTACATCTGGGACACACCATGATCTGTACCTACTTGAGAGTCACACTTAGTACATCTGGGACACACGATAATCTGTACCTACCTGGGAGTCACACTTAGTACATCTGGGACACACCATGACCTGTACCTACCTGGGAGTCACACTTAGTACATCTAGGACACACCATGACCTGTACCTACCTGAGAGTCACACTTAGTACATCTGGGACACACCATGATCTGTACCTACCTGAGAGTCACACTTAGTACATCTGGGACACATCATGATCTGTACCTACCTGAGAGTCACACTTAGTACATCTGGGACACACCATGATCTGTACCTACCTGAGAGTCACACTTAGTACATCTGGGACACACCATGATCTGTACCTACTTGAGAGTCACACTTAGTACATCTGGGACACACGATAATCTGTACCTACCTGGGAGTCACACTTAGTACATCTGGGACACACCATGACCTGTACCTACCTGAGAGTCACACTTAGTACATCTGGGACACACCATGACCTGTACCTACCTGGGAGTCACACTTAGTACATCTTGGATACACCATGATCTGTACCTACCTGGGAGTTACACTTAGTACATCTGGGACACATCATGACCTGTACCTACCTGGGAGTCACACTTAGTACATCTGGGACACACCATGACCTGTACCTACCTGAGAGTCACACTTAGTACATCTGGGACACATCATGACCTGTACGTACCTGGGAGTCACACTTAGTTTATCTGGGACACACCATGACCTGTACCTACCTGGGAGTCACACTTAGTACATCTGGGACACACCATGATCTGTACCTACCTGGGAGTCACACTTAGTACATCTGGGACACACCATGATCTGTACCTACCTGAGAGTCACACTTAGTACATCTGGGACACACCATGATCTGTACCTACCTGAGAGTCACACTTAGTATATCTGGGACACCTTGATCTGTACCTACCTGAGAGTCACACTTAGTACATCTGGGATACACCATGATCTGTACCTACCTGGGAGTCACACTTAGTACATCTGGGACACACCATGATCTGTACCTACCTGAGAGTCACACTTAGTTTATCTGGGACACACCATGACCTGTACCTACCTGTGAGTCACACTTAGTACATCTGGGACACATCATGATCTGTACCTACCTGAGAGTCACAGTTAGTACATCTGGGACACACCATGATCTGTACCTACCTGAGAGTCACACTTAGTACATCTGGGACTCACCATGACCTGTACCTACCTGAGGATCACACTTAGTACATCTGGGACACTCCATGACCTGTACCTACCTGGGAGTCACACTTAGTACATCTGGGACACTCCATGATCTGTACCTACCTGAGAGTAGCACTTAGTACATCTGGGACACACCATGACCTGTACCTACCTGAGAATCACACTTAGTACATCTGGGACACACCATGATCTGTACCTTAGTACAGAATCACACTTAGTACATCTGGGACACACGATAATCTGTACCTACCTGGGAGTCACACTTAGTACATCTGGGACACACCATGACCTGTACCTACCTGAGAGTCACACTTAGTACATCTGGGACACATCATGACCTGTACGTACCTGGGAGTCACACTTAGTACATCTGGGACACACCATGACCTGTACCAACCTGAGAGTCACACTTAGTAAATCTGGGACACACCATGACCTGTACCTACCTAGGAGTCACACTTAGTACATCTGGGACACCTTGATCTGTACCTACCTGGGAGTCACACTTAGTACATCTGGGACACTCCATGATCTGTACCTACCTGAGAGTCACACTTACTACATCTGGGACACACCATGATCTGTACCTACCTGGGAGTCACACTTAGTACATCTGGGACACTCTATGATCTGAACCTACCTGAGTGTCACACTTAGTACATCTGGGACACATCATAACCTGTACCTACCTGGGAGTCACACTTAGTACATCTGGGACACACCATAACCTGTACCTACCTGAGAGTCACACATAGTAAATCTGGGACACACCATGATCTGTACTTACCTGAGAGTCACACTTAGTACATCTGGGACACTCCATGACCAGTACCTACCTGGGAGTCACACTTAGTACATCTGGGACACACCATGATCTGTACCTACCTGGGAGTCACACTTAGTACATCTGGGACACACCATGATCTGTACCTACCTGAGAGTCACACTTAGTACATCTGGGACAAACCATGACCTGTACCTACCTGAGAGTCATACTTAGTACATTTGGGACACCATGATCTGTACCTACCTGAGAGTCACACTTAGTACATCTTGGATACACCATGATCTGTACCTACCTGAGAGTCACACTTAGTACATCTGGGACACATCATAACCTGTACCTACCTGGGAGTCACACTTAGTACATCTGGGACACATCATAACCTGTACCTACCTGAGAATCACACTTAGTACATCTGGGACACACCATGATCTGTACCTACTTGAGAGTCACACTTAGTACATCTGGGACACACGATAATCTGTACCTACCTGGGAGTCACACTTAGTACATCTGGGACACACCATGACCTGTACCTACCTGAGAGTCACACTTAGTACATCTGGGACACATCATGACCTGTACGTACCTGGGAGTCACACTTAGTACATCTGGGACACACCATGACCTGTACCAACCTGAGAGTCACACTTAGTAAATCTGGGACACACCATGACCTGTACCTACCTGAGAGTCACACTTAGTACATCTGGGACACACCATGACCTGTACCTACCTAGGAGTCACACTTAGTACATCTGGGACACACCATGACCTGTACCTACCTAGGAGTCACACTTAGTACATCTGGGACACCTTGATCTGTACCTACCTGGGAGTCACACTTAGTACATCTGGGACACTCCATGATCTGTACCTACCTGAGAGTCACACTTACTACATCTGGGACACACCATGATCTGTACCTACCTGGGAGTCACACTTAGTACATCTTGGATACACCATGATCTGTACCTACCTGAGAGTCACACTTAGTACATCTGGGACACATCATAACCTGTACCTACCTGGGAGTCACACTTAGTACATCTGGGACACACCATAACCTGTACCTACCTGAGAGTCACACATAGTAAATCTGGGACACACCATGATCTGTACTTACCTGAGAGTCACACTTAGTACATCTGGGACACTCCATGACCAGTACCTACCTGGGAGTCACACTTAGTACATCTGGGACACACCATGATCTGTACCTACCTGGGAGTCACACTTAGTACATCTGGGACACACCATGACCTGTACCTACCTGAGAGTCACACTTAGTACATCTGGGACACACTATGACCTGTACCTACCTGGGAGTCACACTTAGTACATCTAGGACACACCATGACCTGTACCTACCTGAGAGTCACACTTAGTACATCTGGGACACACCATGATCTGTACCTACCTGAGAGTCACACTTAGTTTATCTGGGACACACCATGACCTGTACCTACCTGGGAGTCACACTTAGTACATCTGGGACACATCATGATCTGTACCTACCTGAGAGTCACACTTAGTACATCTGGGACACACCATGATCTGTACCTACCTGAGAGTCACACTTAGTACATCTGGGACACACCATGATCTGTACCTACCTGAGAATTACACTTAGTACATCTGGGACACACCATGATCTGTACCTACTTGAGAGTCACACTTAGTACATCTGGGACACACGATAATCTGTACCTACCTGGGAGTCACACTTAGTACATCTGGGACACACCATGACCTGTACCTACCTGAGAGTCACACTTAGTACATCTGGGACACACCATGACCTGTACCTACCTGAGAGTCACACTTAGTACATCTGGGACACATCATGACCTGTACCTACCTGGGAGTCACACTT
>JAPZIH010001288.1:0-47078 GCA_027410445.1 Discoglossus pictus
TTCGGGGGTTTAGTATGAGGATGGGGGGTTTAAAGATGGGGGTTGAGGATAGGGGGGTTGAGGATGAGGATGGGGGGGTTGAGGATGAGGGATGGGGGTTGAGGATGATAAGGGAGGGGGGAGGGAAAGAGAGACACAAGGGGGAAAGAGAGACATAGGGGGAAAGAGAGACATGGGGGAAAGAGAGACACGGGGTGGTGACTCGAGTATGAGCCGAGGGGGCCCTTTTCTGCCTTAAAAAAAGTGCTGAAAATCTCGGCTAATACTCGAGTATATACAATAATTAGCCACAATATACAGGGCTTAGATGACCCAGGGAAAAGGTTATCTGCTTTTAGAAGATTTAAAATGGAAAGAGCACATATACTATGTAAACAAGAAACTCACTGGAAATGTAATGCGGTTCCTACATTTCAAGATGAAGTTTTTGTTAAAAGTTATAATTCAACATTTAAAAAAAAGGCCTGTGGGGTGTCAATATTTTTAAATAAAACATTGCACGTCTTGGAAGAATTTGTAAAGATAGATGATGAGGGAAGTTATATATTATGGATAGGAAAAATTAACTTTCAGAAGTTCACAATCATGAACATCTATGCTCCGAATGAAAAACAAAATAAACTCTTTAAGCACATATTTGGATTATACTTTTTATTTATGTAGGCATGAATCATAGTCGAGAATGAAGTTCTTGAAAGAATCTTGGAGGTTAATATTGATCTAATATTGATCTAATATCTGGCTTTGATCATGCCCCGATGGTTTTAAAAATAAAAACAAATGTAAAAACCTTGCTAAGCCTCAATGGAGGCTTAATTATTACCTTCTAGAAGAAGAAGCAGAGAGGAAGTTATTGTGTGAGGAGATAAGAAACTTTTTTGAAATGAATGAACATTCTGTCACTTCAAGAACTGTATTATGGAATGCTCAGAAGGCCTTCACTAGAGGCATTTTGATAAAGCGTAATTTCTATATTAAAAGACAGAGAGGGTTACCCTTAACATCCTAAGATATATAAAATTATCCCAATTACAATCTGAAATAAATGAAAGCTTAATAGTGTGGTAACTTGTCTTCCTTGCATGGTAATTCAGGACCTCCTTAAACAGGTCTAGGTAGGAGGGCTAAGAATCTTTACTTCCCTCCCACAATTGCTAAAGGAAGTCATGCATGGACAGGATGTGATGCAAATTACATCATCTCAACTAAGGAGATATCCAGGCAGGAAACTGGTGTTGCTTCCTGTTTCTTCCTTGATGGTGAGGGTGATGGAGGTGATGGCGATGGTCTAACCGTGGGTGAGATAAAGCGTTTGGGAAAGTGGATTACTATATAGGTAGATAGATTTAAAAAGGGTTGTTGCTCCGTGGGTCTGGGCTGTGTGTTTGTGATACATTTATAGTATTGTGTTGTTGCCTTTTAATAAATACCTTTTAATGTAGACGAACCTTGTGTAATATTTATATATATTAATTTGGTGATACACCACATTTGGCGACCACGAATTTTAGACTTCTACAAAGGTTATTTATGAGGTAATATCACATTAATAGATAGTCAGATTTATTTTTTTGGGGGGAAGAAAAAAAAAGTACTTTGTCTAATTATCCTCTGCATGGGAAATCAAGTGCTGATTGTGTGTGGAGTCTAGGTTAAGCCTCCCTTTTTAATATACAAGCTTGGGCATAGGCCTCAATTATTATTTTTAATCCTTTATATAGTACTAGCTTCTGAGTTGAGTTTTGTTCGTACTAGCTTATTTTGATACAATAAACAAATATATATCATACAGGTTGTTTTTGTGGGTTTATCTGAGTTGAGTTTTGATGTGCTTTTGAGTACAGGCCTAGCCCTAGTACAGGCCTAGCCCTGCATTTGAATACAATTTAATAGGCTCCATGCGGCTTCTTTTTGTATTTGAATGCTAATTCAAGCCTCCATTTTTAATATACAAGCTTGGGCATATGCCTCAATTATTATTTTTAATCCTTTATATAGTACTAGCTTCTGATTTGAGTTATGTTCGTACTAGCTTATTTTGATACATAAAACAAATATATATCATACATGTTGTTTTTGTGGGTTTATCTGAGTTGAGTTTTGTTGTGCTTTTGAGTACAGGCCTAGCCCTAGTACAGGCCTAGCCCTGCATTTGAATACAATTTAATAGGCTCCATGAGGCTTCTTTGTGTATTTGAATGCTAATTCAAGCCTCCATTTTTAATATACAAGCTTGGGCATCAGGCCACAATTAGTTTGTTGTGTGTTTCAAATACCTGAGTTTGTTAATACTATTATTTTTGTTTTGTTTTTGTTTTTTGTTTTTAAAAAAGAAAAAAAAAATTTCTCTTCTTTCTTTTTCTTTCTCTAGTCCTTTATCATAGTACAGGCCTGGAGAAAAATAAATAAATAAACCATTTTAAATCTTATATATATATATATATATATATTATTTCAGGCGTGCATTTTAATACACTATAGGCTTCCATACCTTATACTTTTTGGGTGTCTTGCATATCCTAGTTCAGGTATATCTCCTACCCTGCAGGCCTTGCTATTATATTTTAAGTTAATTAGCAAGTATTACCTTCACCATACTAAGGTAAGTATAATTTGCATTGTGGGTACTAGTCTATTTTTCTACATATTACACCTGGCCTACTGAATAGTCATCAACTATTGTTGGCTACTCAGAAGCATGCTACTTTAGTCGCAAATTGATTTGGATTCTTACTTGGGTGAGTAAAAGAGTAGGAATGTCTTTTCAAGGGGCCAAATACTTTCCCACAGAAGTGCGTGAGTACTTTAGGAAACATATTCAAAAACATGATGGTCCATATGAGCTTCCAGAGCCAGCAAACCCAGACAGTGAAAAAGAGGAGAGATTAATGGATGTTCTAACACAAATTGTAAATAACAAAAAGTATAGAACAAAGAAGAGAAAAAGTTTGGTCACACAAGCTGTTGTAGCCACAATAGGAGGCCTAATAGACTTAGTTGTAGAATTACGGCAGCATAATTTGGAAACAACAAATAAAATGGAGGAAGCAATGGACAAAAGGGATTGTTTAAAAATTGCAGCTTTGAGAACAACTACAATTGTGGGGGAACTAGAAAGGGAGTTAAGGGAAATAGAAGAGCAGAGGGATGCTTATGGAGTAAAAATAACAGAACTTCAAAACATAATAATGGACTATAAAAATAAAACAAAGTTAGAAGGGATAAAAGGAGTCAGAGACATTGCCAAAATATATCCAGATCTGGATATGTTCGTGGCACAAAATAAAGAACCAGTGCCGAAAATGAACCAAGATAGAAAAGATTTCTTATGTTATTCTGTTCCACAAGTAGATACCATACCACAAGCACCAGCTATTTTTTCAGAATTATTTAATGCAAGGCAAACACCTACAGGATTTTCTATGCAGACTCGACCGATGTCTATGGCAGATAAAGACAATTTCCAGAAATGGTGGGGAAGTATGCCAACTAACAACTTTAATACGTTTACACATTGGTTTATGAGGGGAGCAGATAGAGCTAAAAAAGGAGGTCTTAACTTAGAGGAATGGACAGAACTGTTAGAATACGCTATGGGTCCTTTGGCTAGTATACTTTTGGGATTTAATAACAGTGTGTCTGATCAGGCAGGAAGAATTGCTGCAACTAATTTATATCTACTTAGCATAGAGAAAGAAATAGCAAATATTACCATGAGGCCAACAGATGGTCCTAGAGAGGTAGCTCAAAGGATATTTTTTTGGTATACTCTACGACAACCTCAACAGCCTCTAGTGCTGGGCTCACCAGAACATATAGCAAAAGTAATGGAAGCCCTTCCCCGGGAGTGTCAAGAATTTGTCAGGCTTTTTGATCCAACACCAACAGACTTGGAAATGGTACTAACTAGAGCTGATAAGTGGTGGATCAAGCATCCTTTCACAGAACAGGCCTGCTCTGTTTCAGCTGTAAGAACATTTAAGGTCGAGTCTGGTAGAGATATAGATGGTAAATGGAGAAACCAGACGTGGGATGTACCCCAGAACAAGAAGGATGATCAAAACTGGAGACCAAACAGAACCTTGACAAAAGATGGAGAGATCCACCTAGGGACTATAGGAATAGGGATGGCAGCAACTGGAGGGCTAATCAGGAGGGAGAGAGAAACGGTAACATGGGCTATTGGGAACTCAGGAGACAGAAGGATAGGATAGAAGAGGAAAATCACATACTTAAAATAAAGGTAGCTGAGTCAGATAGGAAATTGAAGGAAAGTGAGGCAAAGATGCAATATAGTGTTATAAAAGAGGGACGGAGTAGAAGTGAGTCACAATGACAAATTCCAACCCCTGCGCCTCAGCATCTCATTCACTCAGTTAATTTAACCATGGATGAGGCAGGTCGGCCTACCATTTATACAGTCATCGCAGGGGTAGGGAAAAATATGTTGGTAGATACAGGAGCAGCAGTTACAATGACCAACAGGGTCAAAAATGGGGATTCTTCAGTAAGTATTATGGGAGTTACTGGGAATCCACAGGAGGTTAGAGCAGGTCTAATTGAGGTAGCAGTTGGAGGAAAAACAATACAAGTGGAAGCAATAGTAGGTTGGCCAGAGGAAATATTGGGAATAGAAGCTTTAAAAAAGGACATTTCATTGTAGATCTTGCCAATTTTTGTTTGTGGAAGACAGAAAAGGTGAATCAGGTAAGTACAGAGTTGACGAAAGGGGTTGTGCTCCCAATGGCATATATTGTCTCTCCGATAAAAAGTCTGGAAAAAAAACAAACTGAAACTAGACGGACAACCAGAATGGCTGCAGAAGCTAATCCAAGACATACCTGTTTGGGCTACAGATAAATTAGACTGTTGAAGAATGAAAGGAATGGTCTTGTTGGAAGGAGGAGACCCACAATGGCAAAAGCAATATCCAGTCCCAAGAGAATCAGTGGCATCAATCACCGAGATGATAGAAATGCTGAGGAAGACGTGGAATAATTAAATCTGGAAATGGGTATGCATGTAACTCACCATGTTGGCCTGTGAGAAAAGCTGTGTTGAAAGGGAATGGAGATGAAAAAGCAGCCTCATCATGGAGACTTACCATTGATTACAGGGCCGTGAACAAACTTGCAAAAAGAATGGCCCCTGTTGTTTCTGTTTATTGTGAAATGATGTCCAAAATTTCACCAGAAATGAAAGTTTTCAGTGTAATAGATGTGGCCAATGGATTTTGGTCAATTCCCTTAGCTGAAGAATGTCACTACCGGACGGCGTTCAACTGGGAGGGCCGACAATATGCTTTCACAGTATTACCACAGGGATATTGTGACTCCCCAGCTATTTTTCACACATACATGAAAAATGCATTGACAGCTTTCCCACGTCCAGATCGTATCATTCAATATGTTGACGATGTCCTCTTACAATCCCCGAACATGGAAGAACACAAAGAAGACCTGGCAATATTATTACAATGCATACTGGAAGCTGGACTTAAGCTAAATGGGGCAAAGGCACAATTGGCATGCCAGAAAGTCAACTTCTTAGGAGTAACCATATCAGGAGATGGACAATCAATTGATCAAGACAGGGCCAAAGTTATTGCTCAGTTACCCATTCCTACAGACCGTACAGCGCTCCAATCATTGCTTGGAATAATAGGATTTTGTCGTGAATTTACCCCACGATATGCTCAACTTGCACAACCCCTTTATGAACTCCTGAGAGCACAGAATTGGGATTGGACAGAGGAACACACATCAGCAGTACAAAAATTGAAGGCTGAACTAGGGAGTGCACCAACTCTGGCATCTCCAGACCATGATTTTTTTTTTAGACTATATCCGATTACAATGCCAGATTCACAAGGAGCAGTCATCACTCAACTGTGGGGACATGCAGAACGTCCAGTGGCTTTTGGATCTCAGATGCTGTCTGCCATAGAGCTGAAATTTGGATGGTGTGAGAGATTGATCTTAGCAGCATACTGGGCAATTAGAAGATTTAAATACCTATTTGGCACACAGACAATAATAATCTGTACACATCATACTCCATTGCAGATCCTCAGACAAGGCAGCCTGGCAATCAGCCACATCAACAATGCCCGCATTCAGAAATGGACTATGGCACTGCTCGCTGATAACATTTCAACTCATGCCTTAAGAGAACCAAAAGAATGGGTGGCTGGAATTTGCATAAAGGGAGAAGCTCATGAATGCCAGATCTATCCTGAATCAACATGCCACGCGGTGTTCAAAGATGCTACTCATCTTGTGATGACCTCAGATCCTGTATGGTATACTGATGGCAGCTGTCACTATGCACAAGGAAAAAGAATATCAGGAATGGCAGGAGTAAAAATGTTGGGTAAAGATATCATAAAAGAATTTTGATTTAGAATCAAAGCATATTCAGCACAATATGCAGAACTGGCTGCAGTCATTGAAGTACTTCAGCAAGAGTCTGGAAGAAGTGACATATTGACAATTGTTTTGGATAGTGACTGGGTGTTCCGAGGCACATGCCTTCTGCTAAAATGGTGGGATAGTAACCAATTCCTTGCCACAGATGGATCCCCTGTTAAGTTCCAAGATCTATGGCAGATGGTAGAAAAGTTATCACAAAATTTCAAAAGAACATGATCAAAGTACGGGCACATAAAAAGACAGGGCCACACCGAGAGGGAAACTACCTTGCTGACCGGTATGCAAAAGAGGCAGCTGTCCAAGCGGAAGACTGGAAACCACCCACAAAAAACACATTACAAATAGCTTCTACTACAAGGAGCAAATCTACATTTATTTCAATTAAGATGAAGCAATTGCAGGAATTACAAGATCAAGATGAGGAACTAAAAGATATTCGGGAGAAATTACAAAAGGGAGAAGAAGTGATATACGGGGGCAAAAAAGTGATGGAGGAGCAAGGGCTAATATGTATATCAGAAACCGGGGAACCGATTTGGATTGTACCACAACAAGTGAGAAAAGACTTACTCCGATGGATACATGGATCACAAGCAGGAGGACATCCAAAGATCAGAGAAGCAAAAGAGAGGATTCGACATTTGGGATGGTGGATCGGGCAAAACAAGGATCTTGAAGAATTTGTGGATAGTTTTATTATATGTGCAAGATTTGACCAGTCCAACAGGAAAAGAAGGGGAGAATTAATGAGACAGACACTTGTAGGCCCATGGGAAAGAATTCAAATTGATTACACCGGACCATTGCCAACAACCACAAGAGGAAATAAATATATTCTCATGATAGTAGATAGCTTCTCAAGATGGATTATCGCAATCCCAACAAGAAACTGTACAGCACTAACCACAGCCAGGAAATTAGTAAGCGATGTACTGACAGTATGGGGAATTCCAAAAGTCCTTGATTGCGACAATGGAGCGGCATTCATAGGAAATGTAATGAAGGAACTTTGTAAGATGGTGGGTATTGAACTGAAACACCATATCCCATACCATCCACAGGCAGCAGGTCAAGTTGAGCGAATGAATGGCACCATAAAAAGAGAGCTGAAAAAGCTGGTGGCAGAACATGGGCAAGCTTGGGACATATACATACCTTTAGTATGTGCCCGACTTAGATCAAGGCCCTGTAGATCAACAGGATTTTCACTGTATGAAATTTTAATGGGTAGACCAATGCCCTCCTGGAAAAACTGGATGACAATACCTCCACCTGTAGCTTTACAAACCGCTGCAATCACAGATCAATGGGTAAAGGAGTTGGCCACACACTTGGAAATTGTTCATAAATCTGTGGCTGTGGAAGATGAAGAACAATACCAACATCGAAAGCGATGGTATGATGCAGCAGGGGATCTGACATCATATGAGGCAGGGGACAGAGTTATGGTGCAGAATCAAGATGAACACCTTCCTTGGGGAAGAGCAAAATGGAAGGGACCATATACTGTAGTAGATAAATTAGGGACCTCTGTATACTTGATTGATCACGCAGAGAAAGGAGAAGTCTGGCTGCATGCATCACAGCTTAAAAGATTTAGGAAGGACAAAATATGGAATAGAGGTTAAGTACAAATTGAATAAATACATACACATTGTTTTTTTTTTTTTCTGTTTGTGTATGTATATGTCTCTAATGCTGTTTTTTTTTTTATGTATATGTTTCTAATGATGTAATCTAGTGTTCCCACAGAGCAAGGCTGTATAAGAATGAAGATGCGTGTCAACAGAAGATTGTGGTGGATCCTTGTTACAGGATGGAAGTATAAGCTGTATCACAGTAGGAATGGGGAGACAGGCAATAAGGCCAGAAGATACCGCAAATAAGGGAAAGAGTTTGAAAAGATTGGAGTTACATTATGTTCAAGCAGATAGATTTATTTGGCCCAGGGAATTGGAAGTAAAAGAGGGTGGAGGGTTACAAGTAAACATTATTTTACCACATAATAGTACCAGGGGATTAGCTCTTAGAGCTCCAATAAAAAGTATAGAGGGACATAACTGGGAATGGGTTATAAGATATGGACAGATAATGAATACAGGAAACTTTAAAGGAAGGACTAAAATAACAACAAAGGTACAAGGGAGGGTTACAAATATTACAGTAGTAGTGAGTAACTTAACATTAGAAGAAGGTGGAGAATGGGACGCTGCAGTTATAGCTGCCCAGCCTGACCTAGAGGAATTCTGCAATTTTGATACTGGAAAGGGGTGTGTTCTAACAATAGATTAAGTATTTGTCTCTGTAAAGGAGCTGCAACGTTGTAAAGATCAGAAGAAGGTACCATGGCCAATAGGCGGATTGGTGGTGGTACCAACACATGAAACAGTTGTGCAAGGGGTTGGGTGGACTTACTACCCAATAATTCTAAAATTTAATGATTTTTCTATTCCTCCAAAGTGCCCGGAATCACAGCGGCAGTGGTTTAAGCAAAGTATACAAGAGACCATCATTGAGTGGACCGGAGCAGGGAGTCGAGAAAAACGGGACACACTTGCAGCCCTTTTAGGAGGAGTCGGAACTGGATTGGGAGTATGGAATTCAGCAGACATCATTGGACTGAACAGCAGGATAAACTCCCTTACTGATGGCATGGGACATGCTATGAAAACAGGTGGAGTAGCTGACTCCCTTATAGTAAGTAGACTGACAGACAATGTTGATGACATACACACCATTGCCAACAACCTGCATCTAGTTGAGGAAAATATTGCTTCCATTGCTAACAGCATTAAGAATGAAATAGTGGGAACTGCCATTTTCTGTTCTATGATTGGAGGAAAGCTGTTGGCAGATTTAAAGGAAACTATTAAAGACATCCAGGAAAACAAGTGGGCAAGACAAATCAATGCAACAAGGATTATCACGTCATTGAAAAGAAAAGGAGTGGACATCACTGAGGACAATCTTAAATACAGCTATATTGAAGGCCCAGATCAATGGATGCCACATGGACTACAATCTGGGACAATAGGACTAATACTGGCAATTCCCCGTTGGGAGGGGCAGGCAGAGCAACTGAACTTTATACATAGCATTGGCACGTTAAGTGATGGAATCTACAAGCAACACTTCCCATCAAAAAGACTGGCCACTATTACAGGATTGGAGATGGATGAAAGCTGTTGCAGGAAATCTCAACACCGATGGCTGTGCAGTTGTGTTTGGGACAAAGGAGCTGAGGAGGATGGCTGGGTGCAGTTGATAAAAGAAAACCTGGTGCAAGAGGTGATCCGCATAGGGGACATTGCATGCTTTATCGGCCACTCTGAATATAGGACAGTTGATGAAATATGTTTGGTGGAAGAAGGGTCTTGTATCATGGTAACCACTACTATACATGTAGGAACTCATACACTATTTCCATCAAGAAACCTTACCACTGAAATGATCAATTTTACTGCAAATGCAGATTGGACAAATTTGACAATGAAGCTTTTCCCCCAATTCCAAAGCTTACCTTGGAACTTCATGAGTTAGTAAAACGTACCAAACAACAACTACACCCCATCAGCTTACTGCTGGAACAACAGAAAAAGGAAATAGAAATTACTACAAAAATCGTTGAGCATCCCTGGTGGGGAATTCTTACCAATGCAGAGACACATCCAGTCCTACGAACACTGTCGCTGGTACTCATGTTCATTCAAGTATTAACAACAAATATAATAATATACTTTTGTGTGGCAATGAAACAAATGAGGAAGAAACTTGCAAGGAGGATATATAATAATGAAATTTAAATGTTTTTTTTTTTTGTCTTTTTCCTCTTCTTTCTCTCTCTCATACATTCTTCAATAAAGTTTTACATTGCACATACATAAACATTTATCACACACTCTCACCTAAATTCTATAAGTTCTGTTTCTGTGTAATATGTGGATTGACAGCCATAGGAAAGTACAGGAGAACTTATGTTGCTGACGGAACTATTCCGGAGGGACGGTGGGTTAAATTTCTCCTGTATATAAGGTTTTTGCTCCCACTAGGTTCTCCTGTACTAGAGGGATAACTAGAAAACTGAGCAACATAGAAGAAGAAAAAGTGAGGGAATGTGGTAACTTGTCTTCCTTGCATGGTAATTCAGGACCTCCTTAAACAGGTCTAGGTAGGAGGGCTAAGAATCTTTACTTCCCTCCCACAATTGCTAAAGGGAGTCATGCATGGACAGGATGTGATGTAAATTACATCATCTCAACTAAGGAGATATCCAGGCAGGAAACTGGTGTTGCTTCCTGTTTCTTCCTTGATGGTGAGGGTGATGGAGGTGATGGCGATGGTCTAACCGTGGGTGAGATAAAGCGTTTGGGAAAGCGGATTACTATATAGGTAGATAGATTTAAAAAGGGTTGTTGCTCCGTGGGTCTGGGCTGTGTGTTTGTGATACATTTATAGTATTGTGTTGTTGCCTTTTAATAAATACCTTTTAATGTAGACGAACCTTGTGTAATATTTATATATATTAATTTGGTGATACACCACAAATAGAACGTTAAGTGAAGAGATTAAAGAGATTTAGGGACAAATAAATAAAAAAAATATAGGAGACTTCAGCAAAAGTTATTCCATTATGGTAATAAATCAAAGAAAATGTTCTTGGTAGAAATTAAGGATTTACCATAGGGAAGCAGGAACACAAAGTACTTATGTTTGCTGATGATACGGTTCGGTGTATGATCAATCCAACAGCATCTCTAAAAGCTCTGCAAAGAGTCCTAGCATTATACAGTTCAGTGTCTGATTATAAGATAAATATCATAAAATCTGAGGTCCTAGCGATTAATCTGCCACTCGAGTTGAAAAATATTCTTTCAGGAAAATATTCATATAAATGGTTTAAGAATCAAATCACACATTTAGGAATAGAATTCACCTCAAATCTTAGACAAATTATTGATAATAACGATAATAGATTATATTAAAAGCTTAGTGCTTTAATAATTTCATTGAAGGATAAGAAAGCCTCTTTTGCGGGTAGGATTGCCATAACCAAAATGTCTTTATTGCCAAAGATAAATTATCTTTTTTGATGCATCCCTTTTAAATGACTTAATCATCTATTAAAAAAATGTCAGCTATTAATTGACAAATGCATACACAAGCCAGTTGAAGTCGAGAAAGATATTATGTTTAGACAATCTGAAAAAGGAGGCTTTGGCTATCCAAACTTGAAACTATATTATGAAGCAACAATGATGTCTCATATTGTTAGATGGTTTGACCCGATTGATAGTAATGCATGGAGCCAGCTGGAAAATGATATGATGAAATGGAATGGAATTAAGTGATTGATATTATTTGAATTTTTGAATAAAGATCTGATACAAGGAGCAACAGTGATAGGTGATCTATTACAGGTTTGGAAGAGTATTACAAATAAATATGCTCTGATGTCCTTTCCGAGCCCTATAATGCCCCTTTACCTGTTGGTAAACAAGCCAGAGGATACTACAATAAATCTTTGGTCAACGTGGGGTGTAACGAAGCTACATGATTTATATATAGAGGATTTATTGGCTCCGTTTGAGCAATTAACAGTAAAGTACGGTCTCCCTAGGAGATTTTGATTGGACTATATCAAAATAAAAATGTTCCTAAATAAAAAGAAATGTAACGTTAGTCCTTTGCCAGTGATTAAACCCGTGCAGACTTTGATGAAGTCTAAAGATCGGAGCCATTTGATATCTAAATGTTTCACTAACTTGAGACATTCTTTTGATCAAGAGAAAACATCAAAATGGAGGCATGGGAAAAAGACCTAGGGTGTGTTTGGCCCTTAGAGAGATGGTATATAGCATTGGGTAACACCAAGAAGTTCATAAAGAATGATGCTTACAGGGAGGTATTTTCCAAGGTTTTTAATAAATGGTATATTGTACCCGCAAAAATTGGTCAATTTACTTGTGATGAGAAAAGTATACAATGTTAAAGAAACTGTGGGCAGGTTGGGACTTATCTCCACGTATGGTGGGAATGTACCGGGGTTAAGGACTATTGACTATTGTGTTCTGGTCAAATTTCTAGACTTTTGAAAGAGAAGGTAATTTTTAAAGCTGAGAATGTTATATTACATATTTTCCCTGTGGAAATGTCTTTAGAAATACAAGCATTTATCATGCAGATTTTGATAGTAGCTAAATGGTTAATAGTGAGAGGTTGGAACCAAGAAAAAGTTCCAAATTGGGGAGAGATAATTAATATAATTTCTCGGAATTGCCAATTTGACAAGTATCTATTGAAAGTGAATATTACTAAAAATAACAGGTACAAATGGAAACTCTGGGACACATTTGAGTCTCAAGACAGACTATAAACTTGAAATAGTGTTCCCTATCTTTTATTGACCCCTGTTCTTTGTCTCGTCTCTGGGCGTGCTCCTCCCCCCCCCCAATCCCCGAGTGGCACACAGACCATCAGTGTTTATTGTCAGATTGTTTATTTGTTTTTGATAATGCCTTGCTAGTATGATTCATCTGATAATTGGAGAGCAAAGTTTGAAGGGAAAAGAAAAATGCTTTTCTTGTCATAATCATATATGAGGAATATGTAAATATGTTTGAATGCTATGGAAAGTATAATGCTTGTGATATGTTCTAAACATTTCTTTTTTCGTGAATAAATTAAAAAATAGAGCTGTCATGTAGCTCTGGGAATGTAATAATGTCTCTGCAATGCCCATTACAGCAATTTTGTTACCTAAGGCTATATAAGAAATGGTCCCTTGCATATGGATCACACAGTTTGTATAAGACATCAATGCTTTAACCTTGATTTATTGCCTTTTATTGTGTTGACTAGTCGTTTGCCCGTCATAAATGAAGGGGTAATATTTTTTCCACACCCCTTTTCCCCTGTATCTCTTTTCCCCTCTACCTCCTTGTGTGTCTCTTCCCTCCCCCTGTCTCCTTCCTCCTCATATACCTCCCCTGTGTCTCTCCCGATCTCCTTTTTGTCTCTTCCCACCATATCCCTCCCCTGTGTCTCTGCCCCGCTCTACCTCCCCTGTGTCTCTTTCCCCACTCCTCCATCTCCTGTGTCTTTTCCCCCTCTGTCTCTTTCCCCCTTTCCCATGTATCTTTCCCCCTCCTCCCTCCCCATGTCCCTTTCCCCCTCTGTTTCTTTCCCCCTTTCATCTGTGTCTTTTTCACCATCCTCCCTCCCTTGTGTCTTTTTCCCCATCTGTCCCTTTACCCTCTCCCATGTGTGCCTTTCCCCTGTATCCCTGTCCCCCTCTGTCTCTTTCCCCCACTCCTGCCTCCCCTGTGTCTCTTTCCCCTTTTCCCCATGTCCCTTTCCCCCTCTGTCTCTTTACCCCTTTCCCCTGTGTCTCTTTCACCCACTCTTCCCTCCCCTGTGTCTCTTTCCTCCTGTGTCTCTTTGAACCCCTTTCCCCTGTGTCCCTTTCCCCCTCTGTCTCTTCCCCCCTTTCCCCTGTGTCTCTTTCCATCTTTCTCCCCCTCCTGGCGTTGAGCGTTTGCGCATGTGCGGCTAACGCTGCGCGTTTGCATATGCGAGGCTAGCGCAGAGCGTTTGCTCATGTGTGAATAACGCTGCGCGTTTGCACATGCGTGGCTGCGGTGTGTACTGAATTTCCGTACAAATAGTTTCTTGAGCTGTACATACACTTTAGAAACTATATTAGTGATTGCATTGCATAACCTATATAGACCCACTACTAGTAAAACCATCTACTTGACATCTGATCTGATTGGACCAATAGTCTACAAGAAATAGAACAAAGGTATTTTTAAAAAAAAGCTGTATTCTACCCAGTATGTCTCCTCAAAGCTGACTAAAGAATATAATACATTATTTTGGCTATTTTAATTTGCAACTTAAAAGTCTCCATGTTAAAATAAAATAAAAATAAATAAAAATAAAAGTGATATTTGTCCATCAATTAGCCTTCCTAGTCCTCTCATCCAGCTTTAAGACTTTTCATTTTTTGTAATCATTGCAAATTACTCCATAAGGGGTTACACATGCTCAATGTATTTGAAGTGACAACAGAAATACTAGGAATTGCTAGTAGCCTGTGTGCTTCCTACACATGTGCAAATATCCAGGAACAATTAGTAGATGTTAGCAAAGATACAGAATAAAGCTAATGAGGTGGGTATAAAAAGACTGTCTAGCTCTAGCAGATAGAAATTGCAAACTTCACTGTAAGCTTACTTTAAGAAAATACAATTAAATTGCATTCATTTCTTTTTTTTTAACCTGTGAATTAAAACATATATATTTATTTGTGGAAGAAAAATAACTACCATTAATTAGTGAAATTGTTCAGCATCATCACTCCAAAAACAAAAAGGTGTGTATTTTTAAACACAATATTAAGAAGCTAACTATTAAGTTCGTTTTAGACAATAAACATGTTGTGCATGGGATAAAATACTACAAAAAGCATTAAAAGGCAAAATAGCTATTTAATATTTTGCAGACAACTGTATATATGTATATTCATATGTAGACAAAATTCTGCCATATATGGGATAAACACATCTGTGCAAATAAATATATTTTGTTTCCAAATCTAAACCAAAACATAATAGAAATAGGAGAAAAAGCTTGTCATGACTAGTTTTGCAACATATTCGAATGTGAAATCAATTTTGCATATATTGGGAGAAGAGGGAAAAGAGAGCACCCCAGATGGGACTCGAACCCACAATCCCTGGCTTAGGAGGCCAGTGCCTTATCCATTAGGCCACTGGGGCTTTTATGCTGTTACCAAGGTCTCAGTTTTTTTTTATTGTGATATGAAATTTATATTCATCTGTTTTTTTGTTGTTATGTTAGCAACTAATGCGATTTATTGAACATATTAATATAAATACTTGCAATTCTTGCAGTATTTAAAAGAAAACTGATCTACTGTATCATTGATCCTCACAAAATATATAATTAATTTATCAATACTCTTAAACATACATTGTTACATTAACACTCTTTACATTTAACCACAAAAAGTATGTACAACTGATATTGAAAACTTTTTGTAGTGATACATTATGTGAAAGAATAAAAGTTAAGATGACCTTGAGAAGGAATCCTGTATTCATATTAGTAATAGAAAGTATATTAGTACAAATGTATCCCTTGTAGATTTAACTAGATAAAAATCTTTGGCAGAAATCTAATTATTGTTAATGTAAAAATAAAAGAAATAGAACTGCCGAAACCCGGGATCGAACCAGGGACCTTTAGATCTTCAGTCTAACGCTCTCCCAACTGAGCTATTTCGGCAGATGGTGATCAGTCACGCCATACGGCATCCTTTCTTATATAACCAAATATTTATGTTCGAACTTTTAATATTGTTTTACTGTTGATTTTAATTTGTGAAACGAAAAATTATAATTGTTTTCTTAGTTATTGATGCATTGCATGTATTAGACTTACTGACCCTAAACAATGATTCAGTTATTAAGCTTTTCAGTATCTTGTATAAGTGAGCCAAGTTCATACAAAGTACACTCTGTATATCAGATTAGTATTGAGTTATGTATATATGGTAGCGTGGCCGAGCGGTCTAAGGCGCTGGATTTAGGCTCCAGTCTCTCTGGAGGCGTGGGTTCGAATCCCACCGCTGCCATTAGTTTTTAATTATGTTTTATGGCACTAGGTGGCAATACAATAACATATCAAATTTATTATAGTTTGGTACTAGTAAGCTTTGGAATAATATAACAAATTTATCCAACTAGTCTAAAAATGTACTTACTGATTTGCATTGTTATAAAAAACAGATGTTGTTTAGAATGTAGTAAAACAAAGCAATCACAATGCCATGTATATGTCACTTGTTCCTTTATACATTTACACATTTTATACGTTTGAGTTTTCTAGTTAATATTGTTTTACACCAATTATTTTTTTTACAATGAAATATTTAAACAAATATAATTACGCATTCATACAATATTTAATTATTTTCCCAAACTAATATTCAATATATAATAATGTTTGTACATGCTTTAGGTATATTGTGCTTGATGCATGTAAATAAAAATATCCTACTAAATCTAAAAGTGAGTTAACTTTCAGTTGATTGGTTCAAGTACTTAAGACAATAAAAGTAGAATTTAACATGACAAAACCCAGGACTTTAAGATTTTCAGGCAAACACTCTACCAGCTGCACTCTTTCAGCACTTATGTAGATCTAATTTCCAACTTTTGATGACTTTTATTTGGACTTAGTTAAAGAGGTTAATTTACTTTTACAGTAAGTTTTCATGTATTCTTGATTTATATTACTAAATATAATTTTGTAACACTGTTACATTCATGCTCTGTGGTCTGGTTTAATTGATATTCTTTTCGCTTTACAAGGCTTAATCTATCTACTCTACTTTGTTTTGGGTTTGTGGCTTTTTAGTTGTTCAGTCGACTGACTCTCCATGACTTGTATGGACACGCCAGGCACATCTATCCGTCAATGCCCCTCTGAGCTCATTCAAGCTCATGTTCATTGCTTCAATTACCTAATGTGTTCATCTCCACCTCTTCCGTCCACTTCTTTATATGCCTTCAATCTTTCCCAGCATCAGTCTTCTCTAGAGAATCATTTCTTCTCATGAAATGGCCAAAATATTTGAGTTTTAGCCTCATGACCATATCTTTCAGTGAACAGTTTGACTTTATGTCTTGTAGTATTGATAATATTGCAGTTTTCTCCAGCATCACATTTCAATTGCATAATTTCTCAAGCTCTCAGCCGTCTTTATGGTCCAGCTCTCACATCTGTATGTTACTCCTGAGAATTCTATAGTTCTATCTAGGTGGACCATTGTTGATTGTGTACTATCTTTACTTTTTAATAACTTGTCCAGACTTGCCATAGCTTTCTTCCCCAGAAGCAAGATGTTTTAATTTCATGGCTGTAGTCACCATCTGCAGAGATCTTTTGTAAATCTTGTTTATACAAATAGACCGTTCATTTTGCTTGTTAAATTTATATGTTATCTAATAAAAGGTACAATTTATTGTATTTTTATATATACATACACAATGTGAAATCTGTGTGCACAAACAATGCACGATTACACACTGCTCATGCCAATGAGTGCACTCATATCCTACTAGTTCTTGCATGTTTCTGTTTTTCTGTGTATAGAGACATGCAAGTGGGGCACATTTATTTGCACTCCATTTCCTTGCTCCACCACTAAAAGTGAATTATATTTATTCAGCGCTTGTCATTAAATGTAGAAACAGTACAAGTATTTATTTATTATAAGTAACTAAAATGTATTAATTTTCCTTCCTACTGTTCAGCTCCCTTCCAGACCCAAACATAGAAGACATACTGTAGTAAAGCTAATGTGATATATATATATATATATATATATATATATATATATATATATATATATATATAAATATAAATATATATATATATATATATATATATATATATATATATATATATTTATAGATAGATAGATAGATAGATAGATATATCACAAGGCTTTGTGCCATATAACTTAATATAGAAGTAAGCTACAGGCAGGGAAATATAACTTAAAGAACATCATATTGTTTCTGAAACAAAAGAAATGTTGTAAATAAAGGTTCCCGGGACATCTAGAAGCCTGTAATAACCTATTAATAGGCTTTTTTTTTTTTTTGCGTCTCCCGAACGGCTTTTGAGTTACAGACTTGAAAAAAATGGCAGCAGTTAACCCTGTAATTTTTTTGAAGCCTGTAACTGAGTCACTTGATATAGATTTATGACCTCTTGATTTGTAGAACTTTTATAACGAAAGGTGTTATGTTCTATAACTCATAGTTAATAGTCATGGATTATTAAAGATAATTCATGATAGAGAGAATACACAAAAAACACATTTTTGTGGTAATTAATATCTTAGCCACAAATTAACAAATTGAAAACGCAAACTTTATTAGAGTTTATTTTAAAAAGTCTTAATTAAAATATGAACGCTTAAACAGATCTATAAAAACTGTGAGTACTGAGCTCCAACTCATTAACTGGATATTTCTGCAGTATTACCTTCTTAATGGGACAAATATAAAAATCCAAAGAGGAATACTTGATTGTTTAATATTGGGGCCAGCAGCTATACAGAGAGTGATCCCTGCTGTAATTAAGTGTGACTATACTGAGTAAAGTGGACCTCTGGTCTCTCCCCGGCGTTAGTCCTTGCTCCCCAGATCTTTATTAGCGCGCTGGATGGACTGAATTATCAAGAGAACATTTATATTTGCTAATAAAGATAATTTATTTTCCAAGGATCAATTACCAATTGGTAAGAATAAAGGATCTACAATATGCCCATTAAAAGCAAAACAAAAGATAAAAAAGAGGTACAAAATCCTCCAGCTTTTTTTGGCCCTAAAAAATCAACCATAAAAGGGAACTCATCATACAACGATTAATCAGGTCTCTGACTCGTCTATTCATGGACATGAAAGTAGCTCTCTAATGCAAGAAGAAAAGGCCTTTACTTGAGAGCGTTAATGTTAGAATTCCAGTTGAAGATCACAGAAGATCTTTCAAAGTCAATCTCAAACAACTCCCAATCAATATCTGTTATAAACCAGAAAATTGAATTGCTTGAAAACAAATGCGATAAGTTGATATTGGACCATAATTCCTTATTAAAATATTCCTCTTCACTGGAAGATAAAATTGAAGATTTATTGAAGAGGCTTTACAGCCAGGAAGATCGATCGAGGAAAAAAAATCTCTGCTTAAGGGGAATACAGGAAAGCATCCAAGATAATAACCTGAGAGACTTTGTTAGAGGAATGTTTATTAATATAGCTCCAGAAATGGACCCAGAGGATCGTAAAATTGAGAGTATCCTTCGAATTCCCCTGCCCAAAAATATGGACAAACTTGTACCAAGAGATGTAATTATAGCTTTCCATCATCTTCCGTTTAAAGAAGCTATAGTTAGAGCAAATTTCTTAGGGTTAGGTTTGGAGCCCCCCTACGGTGGTATTAAGATCTTCTCTGATGTTTCAGCCTTTACCCTACTTAAAAGAAGGGAATTTTTGGATATAACTGAGTTACGCTATAAATAGTTCTTCCCCTATGGAATCTCCGTTTATAGAGATCAAGTCTGGGTAAAAATAAAAAATGTAGAAGAGGGGAAAAAATTATTTCAAAAGTGGAATATCAAGTTAGTGGCCGCAAAAGCTGGGAGTTTTAAGCCCACTCTAGAGATAAAAAAACAGAATGGGAAATTGTCAAATAGATACCTTCTTTTGTTTTGACTCATTTTTTGTTTATTACAACACAGGTCAACCCGAATCTTTGGCGAATAACATAATGACCGTTAACGTACTGGTTACTAAGTCTGGTAAAAACCCTGGTTTGACTTTTACTTTACTACATTAATATTATCTCACTTAAATATATCACCCATCCTTTTTTATATATTTTTTTTGATGTTATAACAATCTGAGATATATAGTTGTAAAATTTGTTTGGTCAGAGCACTTGTACTACTCACACCCGGAATTTTCATAGAAAATTTCCATATTTAATCATTTTCAAGGGTAAAATAATAATTAAAGTACTTGGGAAAAGTAAGGCCAAAAAATAAAGTAGACAAACCCTTATTTGTCAATTTTAACACTAGGTCACTAAAAGGTTAGTTACAGGACTTTAGTAGGGCCGGGTTAGTAAAAAGGAAGGAGTAGTAAATAACTTTCAACTTTCACACGTAGGTCTCCAGGGTTAATTTGAAGGACTTAGTGAAACCAATGGATATAGTAACTGTTCTTAGTGCTAATTGTGGTCAATTGTATATTTTAAAGTTAACCTTGATTATATTCCAGTATGTGAATTTGGGATTGTAGCCAAAGATGAAATAAAATATAAACAAAAACAAAAAAAGACGAAAACAAGAAGGAAAAATAGTAACAGGTGTAACAGTAGAAAGGAGGGAGGAAAGAAGCCCTAGCTTTAATTTGCGGGGCAAAAGTTTGAAAATTATATTTGGTAGATAATATGAGAGATACACAAATGTAGGCGTTTCGACCAAGAAGACTGAGTTCTTCCTGGCATTTCTAAACATCGTTTTTTCGTCTTTTTTTTTTAGTTGTTCTTTTTATATGTGTATACTTTTGTTTTTTAGTTTTTCTTTGTTCTTTCTTCTTATGCTTCTTCCCTTTTTTAATCTTTATTATTTATGGAGGTCCCATTTGTGCGGCATACTTATCCGTAAAATGAGATCGTGTCTATTATATAAATATACATGTAACTTGTTCCCTGGATAAATCTATTAAGGTAACAGTAATAAGAGTATTAGAGTGGAGAGTTTTAATAAATCAACTTTACTTAAAAATCTATCTCTTTTGGCAAAGGGGTTCGTCCCTATATCAGTATATTTTTTCTTTCCTTTAAGTGGGTTTGAGAATTATTTCCCATAATGTTAACGGCCTAAACTCTCCGACAAAAAGGAAAGTAGCCTTTACGGAATATATGAAACTTGAGGCTGATATAATCTGCTGTCAGGAGACACATATAAAGAAGGGACTTACTTGGTATACAAATAACAGGAATTTTCCCATAAGAGTTGACTCTACTTTTAGCAGTAAATCCAGAGGTGTCTCCATCTTTTTTGGGAAAAATCTTAGTATCCGTGAACAATACTCAGATATTGGCGAATTTGGAAGATACATTATTTGACAAGGTTTTGTCAATGAAAATCTATTTACCCTTGTTAATTTGTATGCTCCAAATGTCAACCAATTGGCTTTTGTAAAAAAAATCTTGGTGAAGGTTAATAAAATAAAAAGAGGTTCTCTCCTGCTGTGTGGGGATAATAATATGACCATGGATAATAACATAGACAGATTGAGTACCCATTCATCTAAAACTGAGGTAAAAAATGCAAGGTTGTCCATTAATTTCGCAGACATCATTTCTAAAGCAGACCTATTAGACTCTTGGAGAACTCTACACCCCCAGGAAAATAAATTTACTTTCTTTTCCGGTAGATTTAATTCTTATTCAAGAATTGACTATGTGATGTCTGATATAAACACTCTAAGATTACTGGACAAAATAGATATTCATATCACCCCTTGGGCTGACCACTCTCTGCATTATATTTTGATTAAAGAAGGCAATAATAATCAAAAGAGGAATTTTTTTTATAACAATGAGTTTTATTGTCACCGCATATAATAATTACTTCACAACCTTGATCTCGGCACGCAGGCCTATCCATTTCTCATATGTCCATAGCATCCAGTAAACAAACATTTATATACATCAGAGTACAGAGAGTTTTAAACCCTCACTGTAAGATAAGTCCAGATGCAGGTTAGCCTGTTATAGGTCAAGCCGAGTAGTGCTAGTGTATGCATGGTGACTATCACTTTTTAAATTTTATTTATAACATTAACCTTTTAGAATCATAAAACAAAACCTAACACTTGAACAGCTTGCTGGCCGGTCCCTTTTCCCACATATGGACTCCCTAAATATAGGATTTTTTTTTTTTTTTTCCTTTTAAATAGGATTGTCCCCCAGCCCCATCATTAACCCCTTCCCCGGACTCCCGGGCCTACTTAACTGAGGAAATGGGCCAAGCTTACAACCCGCCGCTAGTTCTAGCACCCTAATGCTAGGCCTATGTATACTGTCCATGGGTCCCAAATTTTCCTGTACTTATCCATAGAGTTATCTAATAGATGGGTGATTCTTTCATTGATGGCAATATAATTAATCTTTTTTTTAATCATCTGGAAGTTTAGGTTACTGGATTTCCAGGCTTTAGCAATATGACTCTTAGCTGCCAATGTTATGTATTGCAGCAGTCTGTTTTGGGAGGGAGTCAGAGTACTATTGGGGATCCCCAGCAGCATGCTATCCATAGACCTTTCTACCGGGGTAAGGAATAAGTCAGAGGCTAGTTCTGAGACTAAGTCCCAAATCTTTACTACCTTGGGGCAGAACCACCAGATATGGGAGAATGTCCCCGTTGCCTGACACCCCCTAAAGCATAGTTGGCTTTCTGACTTTTTCCATTTTGCGAGCTTTTCCGGGGTTATGTATACCCTGTGGAGCACCTTGATGGCGGTTTCTAGGATGCTATAGTTAAGGGTGCCCCTATAGATGTTAGACCACGCTGCCCTCCATTTACTTAGGTCCCAGCTCGTATTCATGTCAGTTTCCCAATCAGCCATGTGTTTGGGCTTAAGTCCAGCTGGCCTGGCATTGAATGTTTTGTATAGCATCCCTAGGGTGCCCTTCGTTAGAGGAGCCGCTTGACAGATTTTAGTCAGCCAATTCATTTCTGGGACTGTGTGATTTTCCAATAAGGAGATTGCAAGATGCTTTAATCTACAAAAATTGTAGTGTTCTGACAGGGGCATATCATGTTTATACCTTATTTTTTCGAATGAGATAATTTGCCCCTTTTCTATCCACTCTCCCAGCCTATCCAGATTTTTATTCTTCCACCAGTGTTGGGAGGATAAATTTAGGTTAACTGGCATCTGGGGATGATTAAGGAGTGAGATCATGTAGGATGGTTTTGGGAATAACTTTGTGTGTTCGCGGGCCCATTTCCAGCATGTATGTTTTATTATGGGATTGGAAATGTCTTTAATTTTTGGGGGAAAAGAGGAAATTTAAAAGCTGGAGACTGGATTCTTACATATTTAAAGATCTAGAGTTGATAAAAACTTTGAAAAAATAAATACAATTGTTCTTTCGTATTAATAGTGTTTCAGAAACCTGTAAGGCCACCTTGTGGTGTACTTTTAAAGCCTACATCAGGGGTCTGCTAATATCACATACCGCTAAAGTTAAAAGGAGTCAGTTGTATATAGACCTTGAAAAAGAACATCTAATAAATCAACAACAGCCTAATAATATTAACAGCTTTAAAAAAATCAAGGAATTAAATAAACAAATTAATATAATCTTACAAAAATGTGCTGACCGTCGGCTATGGAGATATCAACAAACATATTTCCTCCAAGGACATAAAGCAGGCAAATTATTGGCCAGCAAACTTAGGAGAGAATGGCAGCAAAATAAAATCTTAAAAATCAGAGACCCGAAGGGTAAATTGATTTTGCATCCCGATGAAATAGCACAGACTTTTATGAGATATTATAGAAAATTGTACAACCTAGGCGAGGACCCCAATTTTCATGTTCCAGAGCAAAATGAAATAAAAAGTTTCTTGGATACAATTTCAGAAAGTGATCAGCGGCTCCTGAACGGAGCAGTTACTGTCGAGAAGATAGAGGATACTAATAAGAATTCTAAAAATAAAGCCCCAGGAGTGGATGGCTTTGATCAAATCTTTTTATTACCTACTTTTAAGGAACATTTATGTAATCTCTTCAATGAAATAAAAGAAACAGGAGAAACCCCTCCTGAACTATTAGAAACAAAAATCATAAATATATTAAAACAAGGTAAAAACCCAGAAATATGCAAGAATTATAGACCAATCTCTTTGATAAACCTGGATATTAAAATCTGCTCCAAGGTGTTAGCAAATAGATTAAAAAAAATATTACCTAAGTTGATTCACCTTGACCAAACAGGGTTTGTGAGTGGTCGTCAAACCTCAGATAACACGAGACGTCTGATTGATACGTTTACTTTTATCAGGAGGAAAGGGACTCCCAGTTTGGCCTTGTCGATAGATGCCAAAAAAGCATTCGACAGGGTCAACTGGGATTTCCTTATTGCCACCCTTCAGAAATTTGGTCTGGGGGATTTTGCAACTAGATCTATAAAGGCCTTATACTCCTACCCCACAGCCTATATAGCAGGTCCTGAGGCAGATTCAGAGAAGTTTAAGATCAGTAATGGATCCAGACAAGGTTGCCCTCTATCTCCTCTACTGTTCGCTCTGTTTTCGGAGCCACTGGCAATACTTTTACGAGAATCAACTGAGGTGGAAGGGATTAAGATAAACAAGTTGGATTTGAAATTCATGGCATTCGCCGACGATATTGTCCTGACCTTAAGTAATCCCGAGAAATCCTGTAGATATGCTTACGACATAATGAGAAACTATGGTAGTGTTTCTTACTTTAAGGTTAATCTTAATAAGACTGATACCCTTATGTGGGGGATCGGATTGGAATCATTAAGGAGGATGAAAGAAATATATCCTTTCAATTGGAAATCATGAGGCTTAGTTCACTTAGGAGTAAGGTTTACCTTCCAAATTAGTGAAATTCTAAAAACTAGTTTAGTTGAGAAAATGAAAATAATAAGACCACTGCTGTACGAGTGGCATTTACTAAAATTACCCCTACTGGAGAGAATTATAGCTGTTAATATGACTATTATTCCTAAATTAACCTATCTCTTCAGATGTATCCCGGGCAAAATAAACAAGACATTTTTACTAATTATTCAGAAGGATTTAGGTCACTTTATATTTAACGGTAAGAAATCTAGATTATTGAAAAGTACCTTTAACACCAAGTTTGAAAAGGGGGGTTTGGCCTATCCATCATTAATGGATATTCAATCTAATATATTACTTTGCCATGCAGTAAGATGGTCCACCTCCAGCGATAAACCAATTTGGTTTCATATAGAAGAAACCTTACTTGGTACAAATCCGTTAGCCACATTATTGTGGCTTCCCAGCTTCGACCCACGGGTATTTGAGAATGTTTCCACTGTTATAAGGTCAGTTATTAAATTCTGGTATGAAAACACCTATAAAATGTCCCTGGCCGATAAACCTTCGCTGGCCGCTCCAATTGAAATACTCTCCATAGTGGCAGATTTTCCATTTACCCAGGTATTTAAGTCACAGGGATTTAAATTTATCTTGGATTTATACGTCGAAGGGGAATTAATAGATAGGTCAAATAAAATACAGTGGATACACCTTAGCTCCCTAAAAAAGTGCATGGATGCACTGGGATATAGAGTCAAGTGCGTGACCCAATGTAAGAAAATGGAAGTGTTAGCTATAAAAGGAGACATGAATCATATTATATCCAAATGTTCTTCAGTTAGGATGAGCGTTCTCCTGTTTGTCAAGTCCAAGGGGATTGTACATTGGGAAAGAGATTCCAATTTGATTTTTGATCCAATTACCTGGCTTAACTCGTTTAGGGTGGTGAAAAAATCAGCGATAAATGCTGTTTATACAGAAATATATTTTAAAATCATCCATAGATGGTACTATTCTCCGGTTCTATTGAATAGATTCTACCCACTCTCAGATAATCTCTGCTGGAAGCAATGCGGTCAGGTCGGTACATAATACCATCTTTGGTGGGAATGTCCCCATATTAGAAAATTCTGGGAAAGGATATGTTTAGAAGTATCTATTGTGGGAGGCACATTATTGCCTTGTGTTCCCCAAACAGTAATTTTACATATTAATATGGATACCCTTGGGTCGAAAGTAAAATATCTTTATACACATATTCTATTGATTGCAAAGCGCCATATCGTAAAATATTGGAAAACATCTACTAACCCATCTTGGTATGAAGTAAAATACTCTGTCGATATTAGCAGAGAAGTAATGAGGGGAAATACTGATTTAATCCCTAATAAAAACATAGTAGCATTAAACTGGCACCTATGGGACCAATATATTATTAGTTCGACTTAAAAAATTAAGATTTATTTATTTATTTTTGTGTGTTTTTTGTGTTTTTTTTCTCTCTTTTTTTTTTCTTCTTTCTTCCTTTTTATTGTTGTATTCAATGGAATATTTTTGGCATCTTGTTCTTAAAATATGTCAGCAATTTTATTAAGTTGTTAAGATGCGATTTATTCTGTATATTTTTGTCCTTTTATTTCTCTCTGCTTTTTGTCATGTTTGTCTGAAAACAAATTAAAAAAAAAAAAAAAATATATGAACGCTTAAGATCTGAGTTATTTCAAACTCAATATGATGTCACTTCAAGTTGTTGAATATATATATATTTTTTTATATATATATATATATATATATGACTGTGCATGGTTTAACTTTATGGGTTATTAAGGATGCTTTATGTTTGTATATTAAAGGTACATAAAGTGCTTTATGATTAATACCTTCTTATTTTCCTTAATTATAATAATAAAGTGCTTTGATGCTGTGAAAAAATTCAATCATGTTGAAAAACTTGAACTCAATCAAAAAAATAGTGTTACAATTCTGATTTTGCAGAGGGAATCATCTAATATTTGGAGTATAAAGTGACTTGTGCTTCAGTTCTTACATAGAACTCCTGTTACCTTGTGGTTGCAATGTTATATTACTTCCACTACTATACACTTAGAGCCTCATTCAATTCCGAGTTGCCCAATTCAATAGGGCTCTATATAAGCACATACAAAAAATTTTGACAGAACTTTTTAGTTACTGAACTTCTATCCAAAAGCAAGGTTTTCACTAACTAAAAACTTCTGTCAAAAAAATATGTTATGTGCTTATATAGAGCCAGTGGCGGCTGGTGACTTTTCAAGTTGGAGGGGCGACAGGGCGAAACATAGCCACTCCCCCTTTTTCAAACCACACCCATTTTTATAACTCCTCCCCCTGACATCATAATGACCTTTATAAGCCCCGCCCAATGACCTTATGCTTGTAAAGCCCATTAAAATACATGATCTGCAATGCAGAAATGTCAAGAAGTAAAGTAACAATGTGTTAAATTCATTGGTATACAATATAGATTGAAAAAACTCATGTGACAAGACTACAGCAATATCATAATTGCACCTATACGTATTAACAGAAAAATTAAAGGAGTGACACCTACCATTAGTCGGCTCTTCTTCTCAGGGTATTCACGTTCATTAAGTTGACCAATGAGTAGAAACAAATCTGCAGCCACATAGGGTTTGCACCTGGGGTTGAAAGAAAACAAGCAAATCAATCATACCATTCAAGAACAAAACCATACTTAAAAAACATTAAACGACCAAGTGGAACCATATAGGCCCCAAACATACCTTAGAAGACCAAGTGTGACTATATAGGCCCCAAATATACCTTAGAAGACCAAGTGTGACTATAGGCCCCAAACATACCTTAGAAGACCAAGTGTGACTATATAGGCCCCAAACATACCTTAGAAGACCAAGTGTGACTATATAAGCCCCAAACATACCTTAGAAGACCAAGTGTGACTATATAAGCCCCAAACATACCTTAGAAGACCAAGTGTGACTATATAAGCCCCAAACATACCTTAGAAGACCAAGTGTGACCATAGGCCCCAAACATACCTTAGAAGACCAAGTGGAACTATATAGGCCCCAAACATACCTTAGAAGACCAAGTGTGACCATAGGCCCCAAACATACCTTAGAAGACCAAGTGGAACTATATAGGCCCCAAACATACCTTAGAAGACCAAGTGGGACCATATAGGCCTCAAACATACCTTAGAAGACCAATCAGCACTGCATAGGCCCAAACCAGTGGATCTTGGGATTCAAGAAAACAACAACATTTCACTTCTGTTTAGACAACACAATAATCAATGTCAAACAAACACGTTGAATTAGCATATGGATAACCATATGAGCAGTAACGCCACGCCAAGGCTTCAACAATTGTTACTGACCATTCACACACCTTTCATAGCTCCTTCAATATGCACACCCACACACCATTCATACTTTACTTACCACTAGTTATTTTTGGTAGTGAGGTGGTGCCATTTCTGAGAACTTTACGTACCCTTGAAGGTGCCTCCAATTCCTTCAAACCAATGCATTTAACCGCTACAGGACCATGGTGCTTTTTAATTACTTTTTTGATCCTCTTCAATGTGGAGAAGCATCTTTCTGGTTCTTTAGTAGTCTTCGTTGTTGTAAGCAGGATTCCTTATAGCTTCACTCACTCTGTTAAATTATGTAGATTAAATTGATGCTAAAGTTGCTGCAGAGCAACAGCACTTGTACAGACATGGAATTCTTGCTTCCTGTACACAAGTGACAGCTACCCTTGGAAGTGCCTCCAATTCCTTCAAACCACGCCAAGGCTTCAACAATTGTTACTGACCATGCACACACCTTTCATAGCTCCTTCCATATGCACACCCACACACCGTTCATACTTTACTTACCACTAGTTATGTTTGGTAGTGTGAGGTGGTGCTGCTTAACGCAGTTTATCTTTGCACACCTTGGTGGTATGCATTCTTCTTTGCTTCAATCACTTGTATTTTAATTTTGCACGGCGATCTTTCAAAGAAGAAAACTTCTCAATGGTTTTTTCATTGAAGTCTGGGATCTCGGAAATCAGTTGCTTTTCCATTGAGAGCATCGCCAATGCATTCAACCGCTCCAGGGACATGGTGCTTCTTAAAAAGGTTTTTATCCTCTTCAATGTTGAGAAGCATCTTTCTGATTCTGCAGTAGTCATTGGTGTTGTAATCAGGATTCTTAATAATTTTACTGTCTCTGTGAAATCATTCTGCAGATTAAATTGATGGAAAAGTTTGTGCAGAGCAACAGCACTTGTACAAGTATGAAACTCTGTCTTCCCATACAGAAGTGACAGCTCAGTGCGTAATTGTTCCTTCTTCAGTATTGGATATGCTTGCACGGTGTCTTCCAGAGCTTGGGTTGGAAAGCAAGTGTCATGGGTTTTATACAAGTCACTTTGAACAAGTTTGGCACTGACTAGGTGATTTGAAAATGAAAAACGTTCTTTTGCATGAACCACCACTATGTCACATACCTCTCTTGAAAGTTGTCTCAAGGTTGAGATCTCCGCACTCCGTCTGTTGACTGTTAGATCGCTCGGCAAACTTGCTTCTATCTCTTCCACAGAATTACGGATTTTCTGGATGCTGGCGACAAAGTCTTCTGTGACTTTTTTGATATAAACAGTATCCGTGTCTCGCTTCTGAAGCTGACTATAGAGGATGTCAACATGTGGCATTATTAAATGAAATAATTTAAGGAAGTAAAGGAACTCCCTGTCTTCCAGCATTCCAATGAAACCTGCGGCTTCCCGTATAGATGTTGGATCAAAGTTTAGACATGCTTCAATTGTCTGGAAACACTCAAGTAGCGCATCTCTGTTCTCGTAGATTACGTTCACGGTCCTAACGTTGAAGTTCCATCGTGTCGGTGCACCTCTTGGAAGTCTTCTACCAACTACCTCATCCAGAACTCCAGTCCTTTTTGGAGAGCGTGAAAAAAAAGATGGTATGCCGCCTATGTTGGAAAAAAAAAACTCGAACTCTTCCAATCCTTGAAACTGCTTTCTCCATTATTAGGTTCAGTTGGTGAGCATAGCAATGGACGTAGTGTGCGTTCGGGTACACATCTTTTATTTTTCTTTGAACTCCTCCTTGATCTCCACGCATCACACTGGCAGCATCGTAGCTTTGAGCTATGAGTTTCTTCTTGTCTTCTGGCTCTGGGAGAACAGTATTCAGTGTTTCCAGCACAACAGCAGCAATCGAGTCTGCATCCGTTGATTTCATTTCCGTGAAGCCATCAAATCTTTCCACCACTTGATGCTTCTTGTCAATGTAGCGATAGACTACAACGCACTGTGTCCTAGCGGAAATATCGGTTGTTTCATCCACTTGGATTGCCACAAACTGGGCTTCTTTAAGCTCTTGGTGAATCACTACCTTTATAACTTCATGCATGCAGTCCAGTAGCTCATTCTGCACGGTTTTGGAAGTGCCCTTAAACACAGTTGCAGTCTTCAAATGCTGTTCCATTGCACTATCGATACTGCCAACCAAATCCACCAGGCCTCTAAACACTCCTGGATTTAGCGATGTTTCACTCTCGTCGTGTCCTCTTAATGCCAGTTCAAAAGTGCCACAAAAGCGAACACAATCAATTATCTTCGAAAGGATGTACCGGTTCTTAGCCACTTCTTCGTTGTGCTTTTGAATGCTGACTTGGTATCCTTGGTCCAGTTGAACAGCAATGTTCGCCTGTCCAAGCATCTCAAACTTGATCCTGTTATCCAAGTGAGCTTTAGAACTTTTGTGTTTCGCCAATTTATCAGCTAGATGTTTGACGTCAGTCACTCCAGTTTTGGTCCAAGCAGCGTCACCACCAAATAGGATGCATGGGAAACAATATAAGGACTTCCTAGAAACGCTTCCAGAAAGCCAGTCGTTCTTCTTGTACCATTCAGTATTGAAATTACGGACATATTGCTTCCCTCTATCTCTTGCGATTTGCTGCAGATTTATCTCTGGTTGGTCAGCTCCTAACCGTTTTACTTCCACCTTCTCCTCATAGGTTAGGGTGGCGAAAGGCTTCACAAGTAGAGAGTCAATAGTATTCATTTCTGATATTGATACCAATAAAAGAAAGAGATCACGGTATATTAATTTATATTATGTCACAAAATTACTTTAAAATAACAGTGTGTTGATTTCATTGGTATACATTACAGATTGCAAACCCTCATGTGACAAGACTACATCAACATCAAATTTGCACCTATACACATGGACAGAAAATTAAAGGCAATGATACTCACCAACAGTTGACTCTCCTTCTCGTGGTATTCACGTCCAGTAAGTCAACCAACGAGTCCAAACAAATCTGCTTTCACACTAGTTTGCACCTGGGGGGTGATAGAAAACAACAAAAAAAACATTAGAAATCTCAAGACCCAAACCGTAACTTTTAAAACCTTAAAAGTCCAAGTGTGACCATATACTCACCAACAGTTGACTCTCCTTCTCGGGGTATTCACGTCCAGTAAGTCAACCAACGAGTCCAAAGAAATCTGATTCCACAGATAGTTTGCACCTGGGAAGTTATAGAAAACAAAAAAAAAAAACATTAGAACGTTTAAGACCCAAACCGTAACGTTTAAAACCTTAAAAGAGCAAGTGTGACCATATAGGCCCCAACCGCACCTTAAAAACCTTAAATAACCAATTTTGACCATATAGGCCCCAACCGCACCTTAAAAACCTTAAATAACAAATTTTGACCATATAGGCCCCAACCGCACCTTAAAAACCTTAAATAACAAATTGGGACCATATAGGCCCCAACCACACCATAAAAACCTTAAATAACAAATTGGGACCATATAGGCCCCAACCGCACATTAAAAACCTTAAATAACAAATTGGGACCATATAGGCCCCAACCGCACCTTAAAAACCTTAAATAACCAATTTTGACCATATAGGCCCCAACCGCACCTTAAAAACCTTAAATAACAAATTGGGACCATATAGGCCCCAACCGCACCTTAAAAACCTTAAATAACCAATTTTGACCATATAGGCCCCAACCGCACCTTAAAAACCTTAAATAACCAATTTTGACCATATAGGCCCCAACCGCACCTTAAAAACCTTAAATAACCAATTTTGACCATATAGGCCCCAACCGCACCTTAAAAACCTTAAATAACAAATTGGGACCATATAGGCCCCAACCGCACCTTAAAAACCTTAAATAACCAATTTTGACCATATAGGCCCCAACCGCACCTTAAAAACCTTAAATAACAAATTGGGACCATATAGGCCCCAACCACACCATAAAAACCTTAAATAACCAATTTTGACCATATAGGCCCCAACCGCACATTAAAAACCTTAAATAACAAATTGGGACCATATAGGCCCCAACCGCACCTTAAAAACCTTAAATAACCAATTTTGACCATATAGGCCCCAACCGCACCTTAAAAACCTTAAATAACAAATTGGGACCATATAGGCCCCAACCGCACCTTAAAAACCTTAAATAACCAATTTTGACCATATAGGCCCCAACCGCACCTTAAAAACCTTAAATAACCAATTTTGACCATATAGGCCCCAACCGCACCTTAAAAACCTTAAATAACCAATTTTGACCATATAGGCCCCAACCGCACCTTAAAAACCTTAAATAACAAATTGGGACCATATAGGCCCCAACCGCACCTTAAAAACCTTAAATAACCAATTTTGACCATATAGGCCCCAACCGCACCTTAAAAACCTTAAATAACAAATTGGGACCATATAGGCCCCAACCACACCATAAAAACCTTAAATAACCAATTTTGACCATATAGGCCCCAACCGCACCTTAAAAACCTTAAATAACCAATTTTGACCATATAGGCCCCAACCGCACCTTAAAAACCTTAAATAACCAATTTTGACCATATAGGCCCCAACCGCACCTTAAAAACCTTAAATAACCAATTTTGACCATATAGGCCCCAACCGCACCTTAAAAACCTTAAATAACATATAGGCCCCCCAAAAAATAAAAATAATATATAAATATATATATATATATATATATATATATATATATATATATATATATATTGATAGATATATATAAAAATGTATATCAATATATCACAATAAATAAATATATATATATATATATATATATATATATATATATATATAAAAATTGATATCAATATATCACAATAAATAAATAAATATATATATATATATATATATATATATCAAATTGATATATATATATATATTTATATATATTTATTTATTGTGATATATTGATATTAATTTATATATATATATATATATATATATATATATATATATATATATATATATATATATATCCAAATATATATATATATACGCATAAAAAATACACATAAATATACATAAACATATACATACAACAATATATATTAATTGATATTTATTATTTGATTAATTGATGTTCTTTATTACTTGGTATATTATATTGTTCATGCATTTCTATTACACTTTATTTGTTATACATATTACAGTGCTATTTTTTGGCTATACATGTATATCACATAAAATAGCCCTGTAATATGTATAATACATACAGGGTCAAACAAGTTCACACTAACCTTTTTTACCCTTACAGGCTTCCATACCTGCTTGCTGATTTGCTAATTTTTTGAAGACTCTCATTGGTTGAAATCGATGTCAATCAAAAATTTCAACCAATCAGAGTCCTTCAAAAATTAGTATATATAGCAGACCGTGGGAAAAAAACAATTAATCGCGGGAGGGGCTCCTTGTAGGAGGAGCTCTTTTAGTGTGTTTTTTTTTTTTTTTTAGAGCGTCGTTTTTTTTTTGTGGAGGCCTCTTTCAATGGGCCAGAATGGATGGATGGACAATGGCTTCAATCAAGATTGGATTATTTTTGACCATTGGCTTCAATCAACATGGATTATTTTATTTTGACCATTGGCTTCAATCAACATGGATTATTTTATTTGACCATTGGCTTCAATCAACATGGATTATTTTATTTGACCATTGGCTTCAATCAACATGGATTATTTATTTTTCATGACTATATCCAGAGAGGACAGAAGGCCAACGCTGGAGGGGTCAATTTTACAGGTAAGTATGTGCTGTTGTTTATTTTATTTTATATTAATGTTTGTTTAAAGCTGTTTATTTTTGTATAAAATGTGTTACTAACTGTACTAACAATGTGTTAGCTTACTGTTTAATTGTAATAATGTTTTTACTGTATTTTTTTTCCCTTCCCTTATTTTTATTTTATCTTTAGAAGTGACAGGCACATATACATGCCTGTTACTTCTAAAAATTGAATACAAATAGGGGGGGGGGGGGGGGTAGGTAGTTGGTTCATCCAGGGTGGGGTCGGTCACGGTCAGGCGCCCATCGGTCGCTCATAGGCCACGATCAGGGGTGGCACAGGCCTCATGGGGGTGAACATCCACCCCCATGTGGCCTGGTCAACCCCGCTCACTGCCCGAATACCCGAGGTAGCATAGGCCGCATCGGGGTGGTGCCGGGGGCCCGGTGGTGATCGGGCCTCGGGGGTGGCATAGGGCGGCAACATGGAGGTCATCAGGGGTGGCACAGGCCTCATCAAGGGGGTGATCCGATCACCCCCATGTGGGCCTGTGCCACCCCGCTCACCACCCGACTACCCCGATCCCGTGATGGCATAGCTAGGCTAGCATAGGGCAGGCCTGATCGGGGGTGGCACAGGCCACATGGGGGTGATGGCTGGGGTCGTCGGTGGTAGTTGGTGGGTGGCTGGGTAGGTGGCACTGGCAGGTCAGGCAGGCATAGTGGGGGACTGGGGGTAACTGGTCACCCCTAACTTTTATTAGGGGCTACTAGGGGTTTTGGTTTGGCCAGGGGCAGGGCAGGTGCCAGGCAGAGGCAGGTGTAGACTTACTGTGTTAGGCAGGCAGAGCAGATGAGTAGATTCAGCCAGGGAGGTCTCTCAGTCTCAGCGTGACCAGGGTCAGGAAACAGAAAGGGGGAAGGGACAGGGAACTGGTGGTTTTATTGACTGTATCAGTCAATCAAAATGATAACTCGAGGCCCTATTTGCTGGCGGGCGCTCAGGTCTAACGGTCTGGGTGGGTTTAGATTGATCACTTAGTAACTGGACAGCCTTCCATCATTGATTGGTCAATGATGGAAGACTGTCAGTTATTAATTGATACATTTATGACCGCCCATGCATATCGTCACTGTGATGGTGGGCGGCATGCATTAACGGTCAGGGGGCCAGGCCAGGACTCATTGAAGAGAGAGAAGAGTCTAAAGGTTAGTGTACACAGTGTATAACTATTGTAATTTGATCACACAGGGTGCAGGCAGGGGGCTATATAGATACACAGCATTAGTTAATGTAGCGCAAGGGTTATTTTAAAGTGACAGTGTCCCTTTACTAACTTTACTTCATTTTTAATACTATTTAGACTTGAAATGATGATGTACACCTTATATTTATTTGTTTTTGGGTTATACTAATACATTGTTGTGTTTTTTTTATTGCAGGGTGAAGAAAATATTTGGGGGGGCGTTTGCCCTGACGCCCCAATGGACGGGCCGCCCCTGTATAGAGCCCTATTTAATTGCCAAAATTCAAATTGAATGAGGACCTTATTGTGAAAAAAAAGCATGCAGTTATTTCAATATGAAAGTTACTTGTGCTGCAGTTCAAATATAGAACTCCTTTACTTCCACTACTACACATTTGAGGGGAATATATAGTGATTGGGACTTGAAAGTGACTTCTCTAAGCATATACACCACCTTATAGATAAGGTATAATCTGTGTTACGTTTTTTAAGAAGAATACGAAAAATGTATACCTTCAAAGAGTTGATTCTGGTAATAATATTTGTAATTTAAGGTATATTAACCAATTTTTCTGAATGTATACACCAATTGCTGAATGGATGTAAGTATATACATTTTTTAAAGAAGCAAAGGAAAAAGACAACCTTTGTTATCAGCAAATAAACTCCTCTAAGAAAATCAATTTGAACAAAAAAATATTAAAACATGTAATTTTAGTGATACACTTAAAAAATAAGATACAAGTGAAATAAACGATTAAAATACTTTAAAAATCTAACAATATTATAGATCAGCTGCTTCCTTTATGAGTATTTTTTGTTAATTATAGTATTTTTTATTTCAAAAAAGCATCACCTCAGTGCTTTTATTACATTGTATAATTTAATAGATTTTAAATATAATTTTCTTCTTAAATATTTTTTTCTAATTGTTATTTATATTATTTCTCTATATAGATAAACTTGGCTATTTACAATAATAAATCTATTAGAGAGTGATTATCTAAATCTCTTAATCTGAGTGTCTAAATAAAGCGCTTGTGCAGTTCACTTAAATCAATAACGGAGCTGTAAATTTGAAATATAAGAAGATGAAGATGAAAAAAGAAGATGAAAAAAAAATGCTGTGTTTAAACCTTCAAAAAGTAATAATAAGAGGCGGTGGTCCCTAAGCTGTTAGGGTGGAAATTGGGACCTATCACTTATCCCCAGTTAAAGGTGATACTAATGGTGCTGATTTACAGCCTTATTAAACTGCGATTCTGCCAATTGAATAGGGCTCTATTTAAGCACATAGCATATATTTTTTACAGAAGTTTTTAGTTAGTGAAGACCTTGCTTTTGGATAGAAGTTCACTAACTAAAAACTTCTGTAAAAAAATATTATATGTGCTTAAATAGAGCCCAATTCAATTTGCTGAATTGCAATTTAATAAGGCTGTTAGTGAGTAATGTATATATTGTGATACTTTTGGAGGCCCACCATTTACCTGCTAAACTAATGGTTAAACTTTACTATTCTGTGTAAATAGTATTCCAACCCCAACTAATCATTGAAAATATAACAAATAAAAGAAAAAAGGAAGAAATTGTTGATTTTTGAGACAAGATTGCTTATTTTTTCCACAGATGGCATTAATCCCAATCGTGAATATATAACATGCAAATTATTCGAATAGTGATTCAATATGTTATCCAAAAATTAGAAAAACATATAGGTAGTCAATTTTAAGCAGTCTTATATTTTAGTTTGGATATCGATGTTCGGATGGGGACAGATTCAAAGTAAGGAAAGCCGGGCCCGCCGTCCTCATGTCTCGCAGTATCCTCAGGTGACGTCACAAACCGGAAGTGGAGCTGGTACGGTATTTAAGAAGAAAATCATATTTAAAATCTATAAAATTATATGATCTAATAAAAGCACTCAGGTGACGCTTTTTTTAAATAAAAAATACTATAATTAACAAAAATTACTCTTAAAGGAAGTAGCTGATTTATAATATTCTTACATTTTTTAAGTATTTTAATTAATGTTTATTTCACTTGTATATTATTTTTTAAGTGTATCAATATTTTTTTGTTCAAATTGATTTTTTAAGAGGAATTTATTGGGGGATAACAAAGGGAGGCTGGGAGCTACTAAACTCAATGTATAGTACGCCTAAATATTATAGAATGCACTATAACACATATTGAACACATAGCTCCCAGTGTGAAACACATAGCTCCCAGTGTGTACGATAACATATATTGCCATGAACTGCACCATATCAGGTCCTTTTTGTAACATATGGTGTACGATTCAATGTAATGTCACATCTATCGCCATTTAATTGCTCCATATCAGGTACTGTATAGTAACATCTGGTGATGTGTACCATTCAATTTAGACCCCTATACTAACAATAACCCTTACACCTCTACACCAGTTTCTATTACCTCGTGGATGCTGTGATAAGCATTCACTACTTAACCATTAAAGCCTTGTACTACCTATAAATATAGATTGTTGCTCTTGCACTTTGCCCTATGTTTCTGTGTTAGTATATTTGGGTCATTGTAGCCATTCAATAGTCATATTGTAAAGCTAATAGCCTCTGCTTGTACTGGCGTTCTGAACGCCGTTCTATTGTCTACTGCACAGTGCTGATCGCTTGATGGTGACGTCAGTAACGCGCCAGACGCACTTTTCTGTGAGATCCTACATCTCACGTCATCAAGGTCCGCAAAAAAATGTCTAAGAGACTCTTTTATAGGATGATTATTGAATATTAATATTCAATAATTAATTCTTATGCATAATTAACATATTCTGTCTATAATATGGTTCAATAGGGACTTGACTGTTGTTTTATCAACTGTACAACTTTATTTATATGTACATTTACATTATATATTTGATTTCTGATATTGATTTTAACTGTCATATTGTTGATTTGAACTTAATTATAAATTAAGTTCAGATTGATCAAGTTGTTATGGAAATACAGTATTTATGTCATCATATCTCACAGATGTTCTTTGTTCTATCCTTTACTTGTTAACTAGTGATGTCGCGAACATCAAATTTTCGGTTCGCGAACATCGGATGCGAACTTCAATCAAATGTTCGCGAAAGGGGACTAACACATGGACTGTGGCATGCCGGAGGGGGATCCATGGCAAAACTCCCACGGAAAATTACATAGTTGATGCAGAGTCTGGTTTTAAGCCACAAAGGGCATAAATAACCTATCATTCCTAAATTGTTTGGAATAACATGCTTTAAAACATCAGGTATGATGTTGTATCGATCAGGTAGTGTAAGGGTTACACCCGCTTTACAGTAACAGACCAATCTCCCCGTTTCATGCACCGCAAGCAAATGCAAACAGTCCCTTTGCACAACAGCAAACTCCCCATTTGCACAAGATTGGATACCAAGCTAGCCGTGTCCCGTTCCTTGTCCTCACTGATGTCATTGAAGGTCTCTTCCTCCAGCCAGCCACCAAGGGTCCCCGAAAGGTGACAACAAGCCCACTGGGACGCCGACTGTGTTTGGTCTTCCACCTCCTCAAAGCCACCTTCCTCCTCTGACTCCTCTTCTTCAGACTCCCAGAGTCTGGGGGCTTCCACTGCCCAGCATGGAAGATTATACACAGGTCAGAGTCTGGGGGCTTCCACTGCCCAGCATGGAAGATTATACACAGGTCAGAGTCTGGGGGCTTCCACTGCCCAGCATGGAATATTATACACAGGTCAGAGTCTGGGGGCTTCCACTGCCCAGCATAGAATATTATACACAGGTCAGAGTCTGGGGGCTTCCACTGCACCGCATGGAATATTATACACAGGTCAGAGTCTGGGGGCTTCCACTGCCCAGCATGGAAGATTATACACAGGTCAGAGTATGGGGGCTTCCACTGCACAGCATGGAATATTATACACAGGTCAGAGTCTGGGGGCTTCCACTGCCCATCATGGAATATTATACACAGGTCAGAGTCTGGGGGCTTCCACTGCACAGCATGGAATATTATACACAGGTCAGAGTCTGGGGGCTTCCACTGCCCAGCATGGAATATTATACACAGGTCAGAGTCTGGTGGCTTCCACTGCACAGCATGAAAGATTATACGCGTTGCCTCTGTCTGCGTTATTATAAGGTGTGTACTGTTAAGTAGTACTATTCCTATCGGTATAATCCCTGTTACGTCCACTATTAGGGGACGAGTATATGGCATGGATTTTTGGAACAGGGAGATGGAAAAAGATGCTTGGTCGGACCTCCTACTTCGAATTTGGGGCACTGCACGTGCAATCTAAGGTGCCACCAGATAGGAGAGGTGTATTAAGTTGTAATACTCATTCCTATTAGTTTAATACCTGTTACGTTACCTATCAGGGGACGTGTATATGGCATGGATATTTGGAACAGGGAGATGGAAAAAGATGCTTGGTTGGACATCCTACTTCGAATTTGGGGCACTGCACATGCAATCTAAGGTGCCACCAGATAGGAGAGGTGTATTAAGTTGTAATACTCATTCCTATCAGTTTAATACCTGTTACGTTACCTATCAGGGGACGTGTATATGGCATGGATTTTTGGAACAGGGAGATGGAAAAAGATGCTTGGTTGGACCTCCTATTTCGAATTTGGGGCACTGCGTGTGCAATCTAAGGTGCCACCAGATAGGAGTGGTGTGTTCAGTTGTACTATTTATTCCTATCAGTTTAATACCTGTTACGTTACCTATCAGGGGACGTGTATATGACATGGAATTTTGGAACAGGGAGATGGAAAAAGATGATTGGTTGGACCTCCTATTTCGAATTTGGGGCACTGCACATGCAATCTAAGGTGCCACCAGATAGGATTGGTGTATTAAGTTGTAATACTCATTCCTATCAGTTTAATACCTATTACGTTACCTATCAGGGGACGTGTATATGGCATGGATTTTTGGAACAGGGAGATGGAAAAAGATGCTTGGTTGGACCTCCTATTTCGAATTTGGGGCACTGCACGTGCAATCTAAGGTGCCACCAGATAGGAGAGGTGTATTAAGTTGTAATACTCATTCCTATCAGTTTAATACCTGTTACGTTACCTATCAGAGCATGTGTATATGGCATGGATTTTTGGAACAGGGAGATGGAAAAAGATGCTTGGTTGGACCTCCTACTTCGAATTTGGGGCTCTACACGTGAAATCTAAGGTGCCACCAGATAGGAGAGGTGTATTAAGTTGTAATACTCATTCCTATCAGTTTAATACCTATTACGTTACCTATCAGGGGACGTGTATATGACATGGATTTTTGGAACAGGGAGATGGAAAAAGATGCTTGGTTGGACCTACTACTTCGAATTTGGGGCTCTACACGTGAAATCTAAGGTGCCACCAGATAGGAGAGGTGTATTAAGTTGTAATACTCATTCCTATCAGTTTAATACCTATTACGTTACCTATCAGGGGACGTGTATATGACATGGATTTTTGGAACAGGGAGATGGAAAAAGATGCTTGTTTGGACCTCCTACTTCGAATTTGGGGCACTGCACGTGCAATCTAAGGTGCCACCAGATAGGAGAGGTGTATTAAGTTGTAATACTCATTCCTATCAGTTTAATACCTGTTACTTTACCTATCAGGGGACGTGTATATGGCATACATTTTTGGAACAGGGAGATGGAAAAAGATGCTTGGTTGGACCTCCTATTTCGAATTTGGGGCACTGCACATGCAATCTAAGGTGCCACCAGATAGGAGAGGTGTATTAAGTTGTAATACTCATTCCTATCAGTTTAATACCTGTTACGTTACCTATCAGGGGACGTGTATATGACATGGAATTTTGGAACAGGGAGATGGAAAAAGATGATTGGTTGGACCTCCTATTTCGAATTTGGGGCACTGCACATGCAATCTAAGGTGCCACCAGATAGGATTGGTGTATTAAGTTTTAATACTTATTCCTATCAGTTTAATACCTGTTACGTTACCTATCAGGGGACGTGTATATGGCATGGATTTTTGGAACAGGGAGATGGAAAAAGATGCTTGGTTGGACCTCCTATTTCGAATTTGGGGCACTGCACGTGCAATCTAAGGTGCCACCAGATAGGAGAGGTGTATTAAGTTGTAATACTCATTCCTATCAGTTTAATACCTGTTACGTTACCTATCAGAGCATGTGTATATGGCATGGATTTTTGGAACAGGGAGATGGAAAAAGATGCTTGGTTGGACCTCCTACTTCGAATTTGGGGCTCTACACGTGAAATCTAAGGTGCCACCAGATAGGAGAGGTGTATTAGGTTGTAATACTCATTCCTATCAGTTTAATACCTATTACGTTACCTATCAGGGGACGTGTATATGACATGGATTTTTGGAACAGGGAGATGGAAAAAGATGCTTGTTTGGACCTCCTACTTCGAATTTGGGGCACTGCACGTGCAATCTAAGGTGCCACCAGATAGGAGAGGTGTATTAAGTTGTAATACTCATTCCTATCAGTTTAATACCTGTTACTTTAACTATCAGGGGACGTGTATATGGCATACATTTTTGGAACAGGGAGATGGAAAAAGATGCTTGGTTGGACCTCCTATTTCGAATTTGGGGCACTGCACATGCAATCTAAGGTGCCACCAGATAGGAGAGGTGTATTAAGTTGTAATACTCATTCCTATCAGTTTAATACCTGTTACGTTACCTATCAGGGGACGTGTATATGGCATGGATTTTTGGAACAGGGAGATGGAAAAAGATGCTTGGTTGGACCTCCTATTTCGAATTTGGGGCACTGCACGTGCAATCTAAGGTGCCACCAGATAGGAGAGGTGTATTAAGTTGTAATACTCATTCCTATCAGTTTAATACCTGTTACGTTACCTATCAAAGCACGTGTATATGGCATGGATTTTTGGAACAGGGAGATGGAAAAAGATGCTTGGTTGGACCTCCTACTTTGAATTTGGGGCACTGCACGTGCAATCTAAGGTGCCACCAGATAGGAGAGGTGTATTAAGTTGTAATACTCATTCCTATCAGTTTAATACCTGTTACGTTACCTATCAGGGGACGTGTATATGGCATGCATTTTTGGAACAGGGAGATGGAAAAAGATGCTTGGTTGGACCTCCTATTTCGAATTTGGGGCACTGCACGTGCAATCTAAGGTGCCACCAGATAGGAGAGGTGTATTAAGTTGTAATACTCATTCCTATCAGTTTAATACCTGTTACGTTACCTATCAGGGGACGTGTATATGGCATGGATTTTTGGAACAGGGAGATGGAAAAAGATGCTTGGTTGGACCTCCTATTTCGAATTTGGGGCACTGCACGAGCAATCTAAGGTGCCACCAGATAGGAGAGGTGTATTAAGTTGTAATACTCATTCCTATCAGTTTAATACCTGTTACGTTACCTATCAGGGGACGTGTATATAGCATGGATTTTTGGAACAGGGAGATGGAAAAAGATGCTTGGTTGGACCTCCTATTTCGAATTTGGGGCACTGCACGTGCAATCTAAGGTGCCACCAAATAGGAGAGGTGTATTAATTTGTAATACTCATTCCTATCAGTTTAATACCTGTTACGTTACCTATCAGGGGACGTGTATATAGCATGGATTTTTGGAACAGGGAGATGGAAAAAGATGCTTGGTTGGACCTCCTATTTCGAATTTGGGGCACTGCACGTGCAATCTAAGGTGCCACCAGATAGGAGAGGTGTATTAAGTTGTAATACTCATTCCTATCAGTTTAATACCTGTTACGTTACCTATCAGAGTATGTGTATATGGCATGGATTTTTGGAACAGGGAGATGGAAAAAGATGCTTGGTTGGACCTACTACTTCGAATTTGGGGCTCTACACGTGAAATCTAAGGTGCCACCAGATAGGAGAGGTGTATTAAGTTGTAATACTCATTCCTATCAGTTAAATACCTATTACGTTACCTATCAGGGGACGTGTATATGGCATACATTTTTGGAACAGGGAGATGGAAAAAGATGCTTGGTTGGACCTCCTATTTCGAATTTGGGGCACTGCACATGCAATCTAAGGTGCCACCAGATAGGAGAGGTGTATTAAGTTGTAATACTCATTCCTATCAGTTTAATACCTGTTACGTTACCTATCAGGGGACGTGTATATGGCATGCATTTTTGGAACAGGGAGATGGAAAAAGATGCTTAGTTGGACCTCCTATTTCGAATTTGGGGCACTGCACGTGCAATCTAAGGTGCCACCAGATAGGAGAGGTGTATTAAGTTGTAATACTCATTCCTATCAGTTTAATACCTGTTACGTTACCTATCAGGGGACGTGTATATGGCATGGATTTTTGGAACAGGGAGATGGAAAAAGATGCTTGGTTGGACCTCCTATTTCGAATTTGGGGCACTGCACGTGCAATCTAAGGTGCCACCAAATAGGAGAGGTGTATTAAGTTGTAATACTCATTCCTATCAGTTTAATACCTGTTACGTTACCTATCAGGGGACGTGTATATGGCACGGATTTTTGGAACAGGGAGATGGAAAAAGTGATTGGTTGGACCTCCTATTTCGAATTTGGGGCACTGCACGTGCAATCTAAGGTGCCACCAGATAGGAGAGGTGTATTAAGTTGTAATACTCATTCCTATCAGTTTAATACCTGTTACTTTACCTATCAGGGGACGTGTATATGGCATACATTTTTGGAACAGGGAGATGGAAAAAGATGCTTGGTTGGACCTCCTATTTCGAATTTGGGGCACTGCACGTGCAATCTAAGGTGCCACCAGATAGGAGAGGTGTATTAAGTTGTAATACTCATTCCTATCAGTTTAATACCTGTTACGTTACCTATCAGGGGACGTGTATATGGCATGGATTTTTGGAACAGGGAGATGGAAAAAGATGCTTGGTTGGACATCCTACTTCGAATTTGGGGCACTGCACGTGCAATCTAAGGTGCCACCAGATAGGAGAGGTGTATTAAGTTGTAATACTCATTCCTATCAGTTTAATACCTGTTACGTTACCTATCAGGGGACGTGTATATAGCATGGATTTTTGGAACAGGGAGATGGAAAAAGATGCTTGGTTGGACCTCCTATTTCGAATTTGGGGCACTGCACGTGCAATCTAAGGTGCCACCAAATAGGAGAGGTGTATTAAGTTGTAAAACTCATTCCTATCAGTTTAATACCTGTTACGTTACCTATCAGGGGACGTGTATATGGCACGGATTTTTGGAACAGGGAGATGGAAAAAGATGCTTGGTCGGACCTCCTACTTCGAATTTGGGGCACTGCACGTGCAATCTAAGGTGCCACCAGATAGGAGAGGTGTATTAAGTTGTAATACTCATTCCTATCAGTTTAATACCTGTTACGTTACCTATCAGGGGACGTGTATATGGCATGGATATTTGGAACAGGGAGATGGAAAAAGATGCTTGGTTGGACATCCTACTTCGAATTTGGGGCACTGCACATGCAATCTAAGGTGCCACCAGATAGGAGAGGTGTATTAAGTTGTAATACTCATTCCTATCAGTTTAATACCTGTTACGTTACCTATCAGGGGACGTGTATATGGCATGGATTTTTGGAACAGGGAGATGGAAAAAGATGATTGGTTGGACCTCCTACTTCGAATTTGGGGCACTGCACATGCAATCTAAGGTGCCACCATATAGGAGAGGTGTATTAAGTTGTAATCCTCATTCCTATCAGTTTAATACCTGTTACGTTACCTATCAGGGGACGTGTATATGGCATGGATTTTTGGAACAGGGAGATGGAAAAAGATGCTTGGCTGGATCTCCTATTTTGAATTTGGGGCACTGCACGAGCAATCTAAGGTGCCACCAGATAGGAGAGGTGTATTAAGTTGTAATCCTCATTCCTATCAGTTTAATACCTGTTATGTTACCTATCAGGGGACGTGTATATGGCATGGATTTTTGGAACAGGGAGATGGAAAAAGATGCTTGGTTGGACCTCCTATTTTGAATTTGGGGCACTGCGCGTGCAATCTAAGGTGCCACCAGATAGGAGTGGTGTGTTCAGTTGTACTATTTATTCCTATCAGTTTAATACCTGTTACGTTACCTATCAGGGGACGTGTATATGGCATGGATTTTTGGAACAGGGAGATGGAAAAAGATGATTGGTTGGACCTCCTATTTCGAATTTGGGGCACTGCACATGCAATCTAAGGTGCCACCAGATAGGATTGGTATATTAAGTTGTAATACTCATTCCTATCAGTTTAATACCTGTTATGTTACCTATCAGGGGACGTGTATATGGCATGGATTTTTGGAACAGGGAGATGGAAAAAGATGCTTGGTCGGACCTCCTACTTCGAATTTGGGGCTATGCACGAGCAATCTAAGGTGCCACCAGATAGGAGAGGTGTATTAAGTTGTAATACTCATTCCTATCAGTTTAATACCTGTTACGTTACCTATCAGAGCATGTGTATATGGCATGGATTTTTGGAACAGGGAGATGGAAAAAGATGCTTGGTTGGACCTCCTATTTCGAATTTGGGGCTCTACACGTGAAATCTAAGGTGCCACCAGATAGGAGAGGTGTATTAAGTTGTAATACTCATTCCTATCAGTTTAATACCTGTTACTTTACCTATCAGGGGACGTGTATATGGCATACATTTTTGGAACAGGGAGATGGAAAAAGATGCTTGGTTGGACCTCCTATTTCGAATTTGGGGCACTGCACGTGCAATCTAAGGTGCCACTAGATAGGAGAGGTGTATTAAGTTGTAATACTCATTCCTATCAGTTTAATACCTGTTACGTTACCTATCAGGGGACGTGTATATGGCATGGATTTTTGGAACAGGGAGATGGAAAAAGATGCTTGGTTGGACCTCCTATTTCGAATTTGGGGCACTGCACGTGCAATCTAAGGTGCCACCAGATAGGAGAGGTGTATTAAGTTGTAATACTCATTCCTATCAGTTTAATACCTGTTACGTTACCTATCAGAGCCACGTGTATATGGCATGGATTTTTGGAACAGGGAGATGGAAAAAGATGCTTGGTTGGACCTCCTACTTCGAATTTGGGGCACTGCACGTGCAATCTAAGGTGCCACCAGATAGGAGAGGTGTATTAAGTTGTAATACTCATTCCTATCAGTTTAATACCTGTTACGTTACCTATCAGAGCACGTGTATATGGCATGGATTTTTGGAACAGGGAGATGGAAAAAGATGCTTGGTTGGACCTCCTACTTTGAATTTGGGGCACTGCGCGTGCAATCTAAGGTGCCACCAGATAGGAGTGGTGTGTTCAGTTGTACTATTTATTCCTATCAGTTTAATACCTGTTACGTTACCTATCAGGGGACGTGTATATGGCATGGATTTTTGGAACAGGGAGATGGAAAAAGATGCTTGGTTGGACCTCCTATTTCGAATTTGGGGCACTGCACGTGCAATCTAAGGTGCCACCAAATAGGAGAGGTGTATTAAGTTGTAATACTCATTCCTATCAGTTTAATACCTGTTACGTTACCTATCAGGGGACGTGTATATGGCACGGATTTTTGGAACAGGGAGATGGAAAAAGATGATTGGTTGGACCTCCTATTTCGAATTTGGGGCACTGCACGTGCAATCTAAGGTGCCACCAGATAGGAGAGGTGTATTAAGTTGTAATACTCATTCCTATCAGTTTAATACCTGTTACGTTACCTATCAGGGGACGTGTATATAGCATGGATTTTTGGAACAGGGAGATGGAAAAAGATGCTTGGTTGGACCTCCTATTTCGAATTTGGGGCACTGCACGTGCAATCTAAGGTGCCACCAAATAGGAGAGGTGTATTAAGTTGTAATACTCATTCCTATCAGTTTAATACCTGTTACGTTACCTATCAGGGGACGTGTATATGGCATGGATTTTTGGAACAGGGAGATGGAAAAAGATGCTTGGTTGGACCTCCTATTTCGAATTTGGGGCACTGCACGTGCAATCTAAGGTGCCACCAGATAGGAGAGGTGTATTAAGTTGTAATACTCATTCCTATCAGTTTAATACCTG
>JAPZIH010001289.1:0-47083 GCA_027410445.1 Discoglossus pictus
AAAGGGATCTCCACCAGCTTGTGTGGTACACCATAGCCCCCAGACAGGGATCTCCACCAGCTTGTTGGGCACACCATAGCCCCCAGACAGGGATCTCCACCAGCTTGTTGGGCACACCATAGCCCCCAGACAGGGATCTCAGCCAGCTTGTGAGGCACACCATAGCCCCCAGACAGGGATCTCCACCAGCTTGTGTGGCACACCATAGCCCCCAGACAGGGATCTCCGCCAGCTTGTGTGGCACACCATAGCCCCCAGACAGGGATCTCCGCCAGCTTGTGTGGCACACCATAGCCCCCAGACAGGGATCTCCGCCAGCTTGTTGGGCACACCATAGCCCCCAGACAGGGATCTCAGCCAGCTTGTGTGGCACACCATAGCCCCCAGACAGGGATCTCCGCCAGCTTGTGTGGCACACCATAACCCCCAGACAGGGATCTCCGCCAGCTTGTGTGGCACACCATAACCCCCAGACAGGGATCTCCGCCAGCTTGTGTGGCACACCATAGCCCCCAGACAGGGATCTCCGCCAGCTTGTGTGGCACACCATAGCCCCCAGACAGGGATCTCTGCCAGCTTGTTGGGCACACCATAGCCCTCAGACAGGGATCTCCGCCAGCTTGTTGGGCACACCATAGCCCCCAGACAGGAATCTCCGCCAGCTTGTGAGGCACACCATAGCCCCCAGACAGGGATCTCCACCAGCTTGTTGGGCACACCAAAGCCCCCAGACAGGGATCTCAGCCATCTTCTCCAACTGCTTGTGTGGCACAAAATAGCCCCCAGACAGGGATCTCCACCAGCTTGTTGGGCACACCATAGCCCCCAGACAGGGATCTCCACCAGCTTGTTGGGCACACCAAAGCCCTCCAGACTGGGATCTCAGCCAGCTTCTCCAACTGCTTGTGTGGCACACCATAGCCCCCAGACAAGGATCTCCGCCAGCTTGTGAGGCACACCATAGCCCCCAGACAGGGATCTCCACCAGCTTGTGTGGCACACCATAGCCCCCAGACACGGAATCTCCGCCAGCTTGTGAGGCACACCATAGCCCCCAGACAGGGATCTCCACCAGCTTGTGTGGTACACCATAGCCCCCAGACAGGAATCTCCACCAGCTTGTTGGGCACACCATAGCCCCCAGACAGGGATCTCAGCCAGCTTGTGAGGCACACCATAGCCCCCAGACAGGGATCTCCACCAGCTTGTCTGGCACACAATAGCCCCCAGACAGGGATCTCAGCCAGCTTGTTGGGCACACCATAGCCCCCAGACAGGGATCTCAGCCAGCTTGTGAGGCACACCATAGCCCCCAGACAGGGATCTCCACCAGCTTGTCTGGCACACAATAGCCCCCAGACAGGGATCTCAGCCAGCTTGTTGGGCACACCATAGCCCCCAGACAGGGATCTCCGCCAGCTTGTTGGGCACACCATAGCCCCCAGACAGGGATCTCAGCCAGCTTGTGAGGCACACCATAGCCCCCAGACAGGGATCTCCGCCAGCTTGTGTGGCACACCATAGCCCCCAGACAGGGATCTCCGCCAGCTTGTGTGGCACACCATAGCCCCCAGACAGGGATCTCCGCCAGCTTGTGTGGCACACCATAGCCCCCAGACAGGGATCTCCGCCAGCTTGTGTGGCACACCATAGCCCCCAGACAGGGATCTCCGCCAGCTTGTGTGGCACACCATAGCCCCCAGACAGGGATCTCTGCCAGCTTGTGGGGCACACCATAGCCCCCAGACAGGGATCTCCGCCAGCTTGTGGGGCACACCATAGCCCCCAGACAGGGATCTCCGCCAGCTTGTGAGGCACACCATAGCCCCCAGACAGGGATCTCCGCCAGCTTGTTGGGCACACCATAGCCCCCAGACAGGGATCTCAGCCAGCTTGTGAGGCACACCATAGCCCCCAGACAGGGATCTCAGCCAGCTTCTCCACCAGCTTGTGTGGCACACCATAGCCCCCAGACAGAGATCTCCACCAGCTTGTTGGGCACACCAAAGCCCCCCAGACAGGGATCTCCACCAGCTTATTGGGCACACCATAGCCCCCAGACAGGGATCTCCACCAGCTTGTTGGGCACACCAAAGCCCCCCAGACTGGGATCTCCACCAGCTTGTTGGGCACACCAAAGCCCCCCAGACTGGGAGCTCCACCAGCTTGTTGGGCACACCATAGCCCCCAGACAGGGATCTCCGCCAGCTTGTTGGGCACACCATAGCCCCCAGACAGGGATCTCCGCCAGCTTGTTGGGCACACCATAGCCCCCAGACAGGGATCTCCGCCAGCTTGTGAGGCACACCATAGCCCCCAGACAGGGATCTCCACCAGCTTGTGTGGTACACCATAGCCCCCAGACAGGGATCTCCGCCAGCTTGTTGTTGGGACACAGAGTTGTTGTGGCATAGACTTCTCTTTGATTTTATAATATTTGTATTTGAATTGTCCAAACTACAATGTATTGAGCACCTTTTTTGTGGAGACATTTTTTAAAGATAATAAAGTTCCTGTTTTCTAAGTTGATTCTATCTAATGCACAGTCATAAACACTGGAACAAAAAGTACGGCTAGACCTATTGGATTAGAATATATTATCGTAATTAACATATAATTGTTGGTTCATTTGTTGTAAAATAATAGTATTTTGTATAATTTGCTAATTACTAGAACACTGTGAGGACACATTTCATTTTCCTTCTGGCTCAGTTTGTTTTGGGGTAATTATTATCATTGAATGCTGTATTTTAAGTCTGTTTTAATGCTTTTTAAGTTCAGTATATTGCTGGGTTTAGTTTGTTGTTGGGTGGGATTTCTATTCCAAACAAATAATTAACACCTCTGTCTTACTCCTTGATTAGCTGCTAATTACTAATGCATTTATCTAACTCCTAGGTGAGACTGGAACAAGTCATTAGAGACTGTGTGATGATTGAGGACTTCCTACCAAGAGATCTCTTGTAACTGGACTCCAAGCAAGTCAAGAGTAAACACCATCTACTTCTTATCAGAGGAATCTTCCCTCGCGTCTGATGGTGGCACCAGAATCTCCTCAGAAATCAGAAGATGTCAACAATGCAGGTCAAGAAAAGTCTGGTTTGACCATTCAATCCAAGATGAATTTGGGCCAGCAAAAACTTGAGGGTCTTATGTCTGGGCAAGAGGTGAAGGCGACTGTGCCCATGTCGGGACCACAGGAGATAGATCAGAACAAAACTCCAAGTGGTAGCCTTAATGATACTGGAGTCCATACAACTTCAGTGGAACACACCCATCACTCCACTGATGAAGATAAAGGAGGTGCAAGGTCTATAGAAAAAAAAGATGAGACAAGTTGTATGGACAAAGGGAAGGACACATTGCAGTGTAAGGATCCTGAGCACACTCCAGCTGAGTCTGGTCAAGAAAAGTCTCTTTTGACAATTCAATCCAAGATTAATTTGGGCCAGCAGAAGCTTGAGGGTCTTATGTCTGGGCAAGATGTGAAGGCGACAGTGCCCATGTCGGGACCGCAGGAGATAGATCAGAACAAAACTCCAAGTGGTAGCCTTAATGGCACTGGAGTCCATACAGCTTCAGTGGAACAAGCCCATCACTCCACTGATGATGATAAAGGAGGTGCAAGGTCTATAGAAAAGAAAGATGAGACAAGTTGTATGGACAAAGGAGAGGACACATTGCAACGTAAGGATCCTGAGCACAATCCAGCTGAGTCTGGTCAACGAAAGTCTATTTTGACCAATGAATCCAAGATGAATTTGGGCCAGCAGAAGCTTGAGGGTCTTATGTCTGGGCAAGATGTGAAGGCGACAGTGCCCATGTCGGGACCACAGGAGATAGATCAGAACAAAACTCCAAGTGGTAGCCTTAATGACACTGGAGTCCATACAACTTCAGTGGAACAAGCCCATCACTCCACTGATGATGATAAAGGAGGTGCAAGGTCTATAGAAAAGAAAGATGAGACAAGTTGTATGGACAAAGGAGAGGACACATTGCAACGTAAGGATCCTGAGCACAATCCAGCTGAGTCTGGTCAAGAAAAGTCTCTTTTGACCATTCAATCCAAGATTAATTTGGGCCAGCAGAAGCTTGAGGGTCTTATGTCTGGGCAAGATGTGAAGGCGACAGTGCCCATGTCGGGACCACAGGAGATAGATCAGAACAAAACTCCAAGTGGTAGCCTTAATGGCACTGGAGTCCATACAACTTCAGTGGAACAAGCCCATCACTCCACTGATGAAGATAAAGGAGGTGCAAGGTCTAAAGAAAAGAAAGATGATACAAGTTGTATGGACAAAGCAGAGGACACATTGCAGTGTAAGGATCCTGAGCACAATCCAGATGGTGTTGAGAAGTCACTTGTTGAGAAGCAGATACATTTAAGAAAAGAAATTAGAAAAATGTGTCCTTGTAAAGAGTGTGTGGAAATTTCCAAGAATCGCAAAGAAGGAAAGGAAGAAGATAAAAATGATGAGGCCTCCACTAAATTACTGTGCAAGGACAGGACCTCATTGAACTCCAACATGGAGAGGAACACGTGTGACTCGGTGAGGTCCATGCAAGCAAAGCTGTGTAAAGAGTGTGCAGAAAACTACATGAATCGCAAAGATGCTATACAAGGCCAAGAAGAAAAGGAGGAAAATAAAAATGATGAGGTATCTACTAAATTACTGTGCAAGGACAGGACCTCCTTGAACTCCAACATGGAGAGGAACACGTGTGACTCGGTGAGGTCCATGCAAGCAAGGCTGTGTAAAGAGTGTGCGGAAAACTACATGAATCGCAAAGATGCTATACAAGGCCAAGAAGAAAAGGAGGAAGATAAAAATGATGAGGTATCTACTAAATTAATGTGCAAGGACAGGACCTCCTTGAACTCCAACATGGAGAGGAACATGGTTGACTCTGAGAGGTCCAGACACGCAAGCTCATCTGACGAAAGAAGCAACGGGTATGAAGATGCCCAGGTTACACTGCAATATCCTGATAGTAAAAAGCCATCCGAATCCATCACAAGGTTAAGCAATGCTGGATTGTATGAACAGAGCGATAAGCAGACTGGAAAGGGTAAGACCAAAGACCAGGACAAGGAGGAAAACTGTCAAGAAGTCAATCCATCTGTATTTGTACAGGATCAGCTCATCAAGAAGAGCTTGGTCCCCAAGAAGGTGCAAATGGAACAGTTTGAATTGGAAATGGATAAAGGAGAACAGGAGGCCGAGCCTCTACTGCGCCTTCAACGCGTTAGATCATCTGATGAAGAGTCCGCGCAGACCCTTCCAGTATCCTGTACATTTAAACGTGTATGTGTGAAAGTCGTTGGCTCCTTCTTTGCCGCCATCATTGTTTTCCCGGCTCTCTTATACTTTGCATATGCCTTCCTGCCGTTTGATGCCCCATTGATGCCACAGATCTCTACCAGACTTGTCTACACTTTGCGATGTGGGGTCTTTGCTTCTCTCCCAATCGTTCTTGGTAAGGCCCATATATTTGTAAGGTACCAACATATTCCATGGCACTAATCAGACCCCACTCTCTGAGTCGTCAACAGAAGCTCTTTTCAATATGAATGACATTTAGAATAATTATACATTTTATATATTCTCACTTTTTATTATTTGTTTGCTCATATATAGGGGTGTTCAGTGTCTCTGCCTGTTTCATTCTCCTCTCTATTAGTGTGATCTAATTGGCTGACATCTTGGGGTGGGCAGCACTGTTGTGATCAAGCACAGTGCAAATACAAGATAAGTGCTCACTAAAATTGTCCTTATCTACTACTTACACCGTTCTGAACCAAGCTGTGCTGCCTGAGCCCCCCAGACTCTCTATACAGCTGTGGGGACTTCTTCAGGTGGTCTCCTGTAACAATGTGCAACAAGCACACCAAGTGATTCTTTAACCAGGTACCACCACCATGTAATAATCCTTAGAGCAACTGCAGATAAGTATGACCCCTGTATTATACCATCACATGTCCGAGTTCCCAGCATGCCTTTATGTATATAATTGATCTAGAGCAGGATTATAAGATTTGGTAAATTCTACATCATTTGAGCATCTTGGCCGGTGTTGTTTGATATAAATGTGATCCAATAGATCCCAGCTCAACTTCTCTAAGACTCCCAAGAGCCCATGGTTTGAGGGTCCCATTACTTGGTGCACCTTGTGGGGTCCATGATAACTTTATTAGGACAGGGATCTGGACTGTCCAGCAGAGCATTTACTGATCTATTTTTTTAATTAATTGGTAAAGACAATGGGCCATGTACCCTAACATGTCTCATAGAGGTGTCGCATCGTATCCCATGTGCTCAGCAGAATAACATAGGAATATACCGCACTTCCATTCTTAAAGTGACCCAATAAAGGTCCTAATTATAGCAGAAATAAATAAAATCTATTAAATAGATATAATTGTAAATCATCTCTGAGTGGAAGAAGTTGAGCTTGAAAGCTGAGTACTCTAAGGAAAAGTCCAAGCTTTCTCGAGTGACGTTATCTTCTCATGTGATTATTTTTCTCTCACAATGGAGGGGGTGATCACTAGAACATCCCCAGATGGTATAAATAAGAATGACCGAACTCTAACCATCTCTGTGGTCATTGTTATTTATCCAAATGGGCATGCTCTTGGGACTTCCACTGAAGATTTACGTTTGGAGGTGTTTATGGGACCATTCATGATCCTCTTCTTCTTTATCTCTAGGTGTGATTGTCCATGGAATCTCCCGTCTCTGCTCCTCCTCCTTTGACCCATTTAACCCAAAGGTGCGCGAGGTGACGATTCATCGGCGATTCGTCAAGCAGAGCACGTTCCTCTTCGTTTTGTACTTCTTTAACCTCGCTGCCTTGTCCACCTACCTGCCCCAGGACTACCTGAAACTGATCCCACTACTCACCTGTCTGTTTGCTCTCTCACAGTAAGTGATAAGAGATCTCTAAAAGAGTAATATGAGGGGGCGGGGCCTGGAGCAAGGAATTAAATATTACCTTATTCATATGGGCAATACCATACGGAAAAAGACTTTCTAAAATATAACTTTTAATATAAACAAATATAAAATATATACTTTTTTAATAATAAAGTGTTGACTGACACCACACATTTTAACCTCACATCATTTTTTTTAAATTAATTTTATATTTGTTTATTTCAAAAGTTAAGATTTATAAACAGAGTCTTTTTCTCCTTATGTTCCTATGCAAGGCCCAGAAGAATAAGGTCATATGATATATTCACTCCGTATTTTCAGGCTAGTTGGGCAACATCCAGGAAATAAAATCATTGAGTAAGACCGGCCTTGGGCTGCCACCGGTGACCTTCCCAGGTGATTTACATAATAACAATTATCCATGCAAATCCCATCAGTATATCCTGGGACTTCCCGGTATATGGGTGTGGGCCCAGAGTATCCTACGCCTACATACCCATCTATTATCATATAAAAAAGGACCACAGAAAGATGAATGAATATATATATATATTATATGTGAAAAGGTTTTACATCATTGTCAGAACAATTTGACCCCTGCTTTCCCCCTCCTCCTGGGTTGGGAATTGACCCCTGCTTCCCTTCCCTCCTCCTGTAATGGGATTTAACCCCTGCCTCCCCTCCTCCTGGAATTTGACCCCTGCCTCCCCTCCTCCTGGATTGAGATTTGACCCCTGCTGCCACCTCCTCTTTGGTTGGGATTTACTCACTGCCCCCCCCCCCCTCTTGGATTGGGATTTGACCCCTGCTTTCCCACTCCTCCTGGATTGGGATTTGACCCCTGCTTCCCCAACACTCCTCCTGGATACGGATTTGACCCCTGCTTCACCCCCTCCTCCTGGATTGGGATTTGAACCCTGTTCCCCCGACCCCCCCTCCTGGATTAGGATTTGACCCCTGCTTCTCCCCCCTCCTCCTGGATTGGGTTTTGACCCCTGCTGCCACCTCCTCTTGGGTTGGGATTTACTCACTGCTCCCCCCCTCCTACTCCTGGATTGGGTTTTGACCCCTGCCCCCCCCCCTCCTGCTGGATTGGGATTTGACCCCTGCCCCTCTCCTCCTGGATTGGAATTTACCCCTGCTCCCCCCCCCCCCCCCCCGGATTGGGATTTGAACCCTGCTCCCCCTCCCCTCCTCCTGGGTTGGGATTTACTCACATCTTCCACATTTTCCTGGATTGGGATTCGACCCGTGCCCCACCTCCTGGATTGGGATTTTACCCCTGCTCCCCCCCTCCTCCAGGATTGGGATTCATCCCCTTCGTCTCCCCCTTCTCCTGGCTTGGGATTTGACCCCTGCTTCCCCCTCCTCCTGGATTGGGATTTGACCCTTACTTCCCCCTCCTTCTGGATTGGGATTTGACCCCTGCTCCCTCCCCCCTCCTGTACTGGGATTTGACCTTACTCCCCCCACCCCCTTCCTGGATTAGGATTCAACCTTTTTTTCACCCCTCCTCCTGTATTGGGATTTGACCCCTGCTCCCCCCTCCTCCTGCATTGGGATTTGACCCCTGCTTCCCCCCCCTCCTGGATTGGGATTTGACCCCTGCTCCCCCTCCCTCCTCCTGGTTTGGAATTTTACCCCTGCTGCCACCTCTTCTTGGGTTGAGATTTACTCACTGCTTCCCTCCCTCCTCCTGGTTTGGAATTTTACCCCTGCTGCCACCTCTTCTTGGGTTGAGATTTACTCACTGCTTCCCTCCTTCCTCCTGGATTGGGATTTGACCTCTGCTCCCCCCCCCCCCCCCCGCCTCCTCCTGGTTTGGAATTTTACCCCTGCTACCACCTCCTCTTGGGTTGAGATTTATTCACTTCTCACCCCCCCCCCTCCTCCTGGATTGGGATTTGACCCCTGCTACCCCCCCCCCCTCCTGGATTGGGATTTGACCCCTGCTACCCCCCCCCTCCTGGATTGGGATTTGACCCCTGCTACCCCCCCTCCTGGATTGGGATTTGACCCCTGCTACCCCCCCCCCCCCCTCCTGGATTGGGATTTGACCCCTGCTGCCCCCCCTCCTGGATTGGGATTTGACCCCTGCTCCCCCCCCTTCCTGGATTGGGATTTGACCCCTGCTCCCCCCCCCCTTCCTGGATTGGGATTTGACCCCTGCTTTTCCCCCTCCTCCTGCAATATTCATTTATTGCATAAATAATTAATTATTACTTAACTACATATACATAGAAATATATATCTCTCTCAGAGGACCAAAAGTACATGACAGGAGAGGCTCGCAATGAGCGCCAAAGGTGAGCGCCAAATTATGTCTCAAACCGCATTCCCATGGCTTCAAATTTTATTGACCGTCATTTTTTGACGGGCAAGTCGCTAGTTATCACTATAATAGTTGCCAGTTTCCGGAACGCCAACGATGTTGGTCACACTTTGCGAGCTGTTGACCATGCAGGACTTAGGCTGCAATGAGTGCCGAAGGCGCTTATTGTTGAGGCATGCAACGTGAATCCAAAAACGGCTAAAAGAGGAGAAAAATTAAAAAATGCTGAAAATGACGCTGAACAAAGCCAGGCACACGGGACTTAGAAAACACACAACGGCACAAACTGTAACACTTGCACCAACAACGTCAGCGCGCGCCGCGCAAACATTCAGCAGAAACACACCGGGAAGGGACACGGGGAGATGGTGGAAAGAGACACATGGCATTCCCTAGCACTAAACCCTGCAATGAGCGGCCGTACAGTACACGGCGGAGAGGCTCACAATGAGCGCCGAATGTGCTCAGAGGACGAAAAGCCTCACATTGTGTAATCACATCATTTTTGACAGGCAATTTACTAGTAGTATAATATAATACTGTATAATATAATACAGCATAATATATAATATAATACAGTATAATATAATACAGCATAATATATAATATAATACAGTATAATATAATACAGCATAATATATAATATAATACAGTATAATATAATACAGCATAATATATAATAATACAGTATAATATAATACAGCATAATATATAATATAATACAATATATAATATAATACAGCATACCGGTAATATATAATACAATATATAATATAATACAGCATAATATAATACAGTATAATATAATACAGCATAATATATAATATAATACAGTATAATATAATACAGCATAATATATAATATAATACAGTATAATATATAATATAATACAGTATAATAACACACAGCGTATCTGTATATAATATAATACAGTATAATAACACACAGCGTATCTGTATATAATATAATACAGTATAATAACACACAGTGTATGTATATAATATAATACAGTATAATAACACACAGCGTATCTGTATATAATATAATACAGTATAATAACACACAGCATAATATATAATATAATACAGTATAATATAATACAGCATAATATATAATAATACAGTATAATATAATACAGCATAATATATAATATAATACAGCATAATATATAATATAATACAGTATAATATAATACAGCATAATATATAATAATACAGTATAATATAATACAGCATAATATAATACAGTATAATATAATACAGCATAATATATAATAATACAGTATAATATAATACAACATAATATATAATATAATACAGTATAATATAATACAGCATAATATATAATATAATACAGTATAATATAATACAACATAATATATAATATAATACAGTATAATATAATACAGCATAATATATAATAATACAGTATAATATAATACAGCATAATATATAATAATACAGTATAATATAATACAGCATAATATATAATATAATACAATATAATAAAGAATATAATACAACATAATATATAAAATAGTATAATGTATAATATAATACAGTACTGTATAATTACTGTTGGTTGTTGTTACCAGTGGAAGTGTTAGATAAGTGGGATTTTAAGTATAACTTGTTATAAAGGATCTCCCTCTCTCTAACTTTCCTTATCTAGGGCCATTAATTCGTATCATTGTACGGAGTGATAACAAAGAGCACACCCCGCTGGTATAAATAAGAATAAAAGCTGTGTTTGTGGCTCTTTTTATTACTCCAGCTGGGCATGCTCTTCTTCTTATGACGGCCTACTTCTCATTCCTGTATTTGCTGCTCTGTCATTACTCACATGTAGGAATAGTCTAGAATACAAGATGGTGGTGAGGGGACCAGAACGCACAGCCCCCACTAGCCTCCGATCCAAGATGGAGTCCTTGAGGCACAATAAGATGTAGATGTAATGATGGGGGGTCTTCTGCCCACTATGTATTCGGTCATACCTCTGATACCGTCCCACATTCATAATGACAAAGGCCCTCATTCAATTGCAATTTGGCCAATTGAATAGGGCTCTAAATAAGCACATAACATTTTTTTTTTTAAATACGTTTTTAGTTAGTGAGCATCTATCCAAAAGCGAGGTCTTCACTAACTAAAAACTTCTTTAAAAAAAATATGCTATGTGCTTATTTAGAGCCCTATTCAATTGGCCAAATCGCAATTGAATGAGGGCCAAAGACTTTATCAATTGAAAATGATGAGGAATGTGTAATAAATGTAGTTATTGGTGACATCAAATGGACTGAATCCTATATTTATATTCAAAACTTGTTTTTAGCCTTAAAGATTTCCCCGTTTAGCCAGGTAACTATTGGCTTCAAGCTCTGTCCATTAACTGTTTATATTACCAGATAGCCGGGTAAATATTGGCTTCAAGCTCCGCCCACTAATGGTTCATATTACCAGATAGCCTGGTAACTATTGGTTTCAAGCTCCGCCCACTAATGGTTCATATTACCAGATAGCCTGGTAACTATTGGCTTCAAGCTCTGTCCATTAATGGTTCATATTACCAGATAGCCTGGTAACTATTGGCTTCAAGCTCTGCCCATTAATGGTTCATATTACCAGATAGCCTGGTAACTATTGGCTTCAAGCTCCGCCCACTAATGGTTCATATTACCAGATAGCCTGGTAACTATTGGTTTCAAGCTCCGCCCACTAATGGTTCATATTACCAGATAGCCTGGTAACTATTGGCTTCAAGCTCTGTCCATTAATGGTTCATATTACCAGATAGCCTGGTAACTATTGGCTTCAAGCTCTGCCCATTAATGGTTCATATTACCAGATAGCCTGGTAACTATTGGCTTCCAGCTCCGCCCACTAATGTCCTGTGCATATTTATAAGCAGTGCCAGCCAATCGGTTTCTTTCACATCTGCCACTGCTGGAATGCAATAACCACCAAGGCTTTACGGTGATTGCAATCTGTATTGCGCCCCTCACCGTATACATATAATGATTCTGTGTCTTCGTATGTTCTAGGCTGGTTTACTGGTTGTCCTTCGCCATCGGGCGATCCTTCCGTGGCTTTGGTTATGGGCTGACCTTCCTGCCCCTCCTCGCCATGTTGGCGTGTAACCTGTACTACGTGTTCATAGTGGAGCCGGAGAAGATGGTCTATATAGGAATGGAGGACGACATGGAATCAAAACCGCGGAGCACCGGATAACTCCAGAACAATCCTCGTAATAGATGTATCACTCCATCTTGTCTAGTCTTCCATATAGGGATCAACCAATAGGAGCTTTCCTCTCAGTGCATAGTGACACGCTTGTCTCCGATTGGCTGAGCTCATTCTAGGTCATTCTGCTGTAGATTGTCTATAAATTGTGAGGAATATTTAGTAAATAGATGTTATTTTAGCACAATAATAACCTGGGCAGTCACTGTATCCTCATTATTATTATTATTATTGTTTTATTATTATGTAAAAAGACAAAATGGCGGACTCTCTTTTCCTTTAAAAAGTCTGTAAAATTCCACATTATGTATAAAAGGAATCTGATAATATTTATATTGTAAATAAACTCCATTATTATCCGAGCTGCCATCCTCATGTCCTCCAGGTTGTTCGATGAATGGCGAATATTCACTAGGATAAGTCACCTGACATGATGCCAAACAACTGAATTGTCGGATTCTCTATAAAAAATGCCACTGCCCCTCTGAGCTCCCTCAAGCTCATGTTCATCACTTCAGTGGCCTCATCTCACCTCTGTCGTCCCCTTCTTCTTGTGCCTCCAATCTTTCCCACATCAGAGTCTCTTCTCTGGCCAAAATATTTGAGCTTCCTCCTCATGATCAAACCCTCCACGGAGCATTTTGGCTTCATTTCCTGTAGTACTGATTTATTGGATCTTCTTGCTGTCCAAGGGACTCTAAGTAGTCCAACACCACAATCCAAAGGCGTCAATTCTCCAGCGCTCGACCTTCTTTATGGTCCAGCTCTCACATCCGTATGTTACTACTGGGAATACCAGCGTGATAACTATGCAGAGCTTTGTTTATAGTGTAATTTTGTTACTGTTTACTAGCTTGTCCAGACTTGCCATAGCTTTAATTACAGCACTTATAATTACATTTTCTAAATCCTGCTCGGGTCCTATAAGCTCCAGATCCCTCCACCCTCTGAATGATGTCTCTGGAGAGGGAGCCGCCCAGGGGGAAGAAACAAACTGAAAACCGTTTTGAGACCACTCTGTAAAAGCCACATTAGCTGCAGGAAGTCACGTGACATGAGCTGCTAGCAATGTGCACACATACACACTCTAGCACTTCCCAAAAATACAAGTCCATGTTTGCAGCATTGGTCACCTGGGAAGGACCTTGAATGTAGATAAGGGATCTTTTCAGTAATATTGAAAGGCTGCAACAATTTTGTAGAAATTAACATTAGGATTAAATGGAAGTGCAACTCATATTAGGATTAAATGGAAGTGCAACTCATAATAGAATCACACTCATTTTGCCCACCCCTTCATACTTTAAAATGCTAGATATATCTGATATAAGGATCCATCCAGGGGTGATGCTGTGAAGGGTTAAATTCCCATGATCCTGGATCCAGACTAATCCCCGGTTTGGAACGAGAGTGTCCGACAAGTGAGATCATGTCTCTGTAATTGGGAGGCTGGGACACAATGTGCAATTACAGTCAGGGTGGCGCTCGCTAATTATAGGACAGAAGGGAGGGAAAGGAGGGGCTCTACCTTGTATTAATATTATATTGTAGGTATAAATATATATGTTCTAAAATATCCAATACATCGCTAACTTTTCAGACAAGAAATACTTTGTAATGTTTAAGTCCGGCTTTAGGAAGTGTCCGAGAAGAAGAGACTCCAGAGATGAAACATTACCAAGAAACTACTTGTTACTTAATAACAAAGTAACTTACACTTTGCACCCTCAAGGTCTTCTTAAAGGGCCACTGACATCGTCCGTCTACTAATCAGGTGCAGAAAATAAAGGAAATATTCACCTAGTTTTCCAATGACACTTTTTTATGCCATAAGTATTTCTATTTCTATGGACTTGTGCTGCTCCTTACAGCCGTCCCCCAGTGTCCTGCATTAGTAATGAGCTGGGGGGTGGAGCAACTGTAGCCAATAGGAGGCGTACTGCAAGGTGCACTGGAGTCTATGGAGCTGGCTGTGACTAACAGCTCAGTTAGTTAGACCCCCAGAGTGGTCAGAACAGGATGTGATGTCACTGCTGGAGGCCGTCACGCCTCTCACTTCCCATAGAGCGGAGGGGCTGTGATTGACAGCTCAGTCAGTTAGACCCCCAGAGTGGTCAGAACAGGATGTGATGTCACTGCTGGAGGCCGTCACGCCTCTCACTTCCCATAGAGCGGAGGGGCTGTGATTGACAGCTCAGTCAGTTAGACCCCCAGAGTGGTCAGAACAGGATGTGATGTCACTGCTGGAGGCCGTCACGCCTCTCACTTCCCATAGAGCGGAGGGGCTGTGATTGACAGCTCAGTCAGTTAGACCCCCAGAGTGGTCAGAACAGGATGTGATGTCACTGCTGGAGGCCGTCACGCCTCTCACTTCCCATAGAGCGGAGGGGCTGTGATTGACAGCTCAGTCAGTTAGACCCCCAGAGTGGTCAGAACAGGATGTGATGTCACTGCTGGAGGCCGTCACGCCTCTCACTTCCCATAGAGCGGAGGGGCTGTGATTGACAGCTCAGTCAGTTAGACCCCCAGAGTGGTCAGAACAGGATGTGATGTCACTGCTGGAGGCCGTCGCTCCTCTCACTTCCCATAGAGCGGAGGGGCTGTGATTGACAGCTCCACCAGGAACTTGGTACAAGGAGTAACCTCCTAGAAGTGGTTATGTAATGAACTTAAAAGGAGCCCAGTGATTTTGGGCAAAATCTATTTAGAAATTAAAAAAATAAAACCTGTTAATTTCTACACTATACAATGCAGGTGTTAGGTCTGATATATAATTATTAATTGTTTTGCGTCATTCAGTCATTTCCGACTCTCTTTGACCTCATGGACTATAACACACCAGAACATCTTTATGTCCATGGTCATCCTGATCCTCTTGGTATTCATGGCAGAGGTGCTGGAGTGGGTAACCAGTTCCTTCCCCAGTAGGCCACAGCATACAGCTCCTGATATTCCTCGTGGTCTCCCATGCCAGTACTAACCAGGCGCAACCTTCAGGGTGGTATGTCCTCTTGGTTCCCTTACAAGGAATCAAATCCCAGGTCGACAGCATTGGAGGCACCGAGTCCCAGCCACGGGGAACCCCTAGGTCTAATATATATTGACAGATAAATATATGGACGTACATATGTATAAATAGCATTAAAACCTCCTTTATCTGTCAGTTGCACCTTTAATGGCTCCATCTGTAAGAGCAGATAAAGATGAAGGTCACCTGCTCCTCAACAAGATCGGAACTATATATAGCAAGTGACACAGGAGAGGGAGCAGGGACCCCACAGTGACCCCCACAGCCTACACCACTACCCCTTGGGTTAGAATCAGTGGGCTCCCCAGAGGTAACTATGTAACATGGGACTCAATGACTGAGCAGAAATGTGCCCAATACTCACTTCCTGTAGCCCAGAATTGTCAGCAATTGGAAAACAGAGCTTAACTAATTGCTTCTAATAGTATTATTATTATTATTTATTATTATCTTTATTTATATCGCGCCAACATATTCCGTAGCGCTGTACAGGGGTTGAGTACATAGCAGAAAACAAATTAAACACGTTGTAAAGAATGGAGGGCCCTGTTTTTGAGCATAAAATCAAATGTACATAGAGCTTGTTTCCAAGGCCTGACACAAGATTGAAAACTCGCAAACTTACAATCTAAGGGTATAATATAATATATAATGTATAATAGTATAATATAATATATAATAATATAATATATAATGTATAATAGTATAATATAATATATAATAATATATTATATAATGTATAATATATAATAGTATAATATAATAATATAATAATATAATAATATAATATATAATAAAATATATAATGTCTAATAGTATAATATATAATAGTATAATATATAATAATATCATGTATAATGTATAATATATAATAGTATAAAATAATATATAATAGTATAATGTATAATATATTGTATAATAGTATAATATATAATAATATAGGGCCTCATTCTATTATCGGCCGTAGGAGATGCGGGGCCGCAAGGAGCGGCCGCAAGCTATTCGGCTATTCTATTCCCCTCCGGCCGGGGACTCCGGCAGGCTTGCGGCCGGCGCCTTGCTATCTCTTGCGGCCGCTCGCGCCGGAGGAAAGCCTTTGATCTAAAACGGCCGCAAGAGTTTCGGCCGAAAAAAAAAGCCCGGTTGCTATTCTATTGCTCCGGGAACCCTCTCTGCAAGGCTAAAACCGAGCCGCAGCTTACTTGCAGCAAAAAGGTCCCGCAGGCACACAAATAAGCACATAATAAAGCCATAATAAAGCCATCCTGCACTCTTATGAGACTATAAAGTGATTGTAGGTGTTAGCATTCATAGCACAACATTACCCTATACTCAAATCCGTAAATAAATGTTTTTCTTATATATGTCAAATATCCATGTAAAAAGTCCCGAGGGCTTGGAGCACCTCAGACCCGCCCAGGCTGCGGCCGGAAAATAAACAGTTAATGTAAACTCGGATTTGGGCTGATGTGCAAGCTTGAGAGGGGGTTACTATTAATCCTCATGTCCCCCAATATGATCCCTAGCATTTACAGAGCTTTACAGTGCCGTCTTGAATTTATTTTTGACTTTATAGATTTCAGAGCTTACGGCCGGTTGCAAGATATGCGGCCGGCCGTAAGAGGAGATCCTTGCGGGGCCGTATAATAGAATCGCGAGTTAACTGAACCCCCGCAAGGAATCGCAGCCTTACGGCCGATTTACGGCCGGTAATAGAATGAGGCCCATAATATATAATAAAATATAAAATGTCTAATAGTATAATATATAATAGTATAATGTAATATACAATGTATAATATAATATATAATATATAAACACTAGGATGCAGCCATATCGTTTTGTGGACAATCAGGCACAAGTATAAGGACCTAGAGGCTTCATGCATCCTAGTGCAGTAAGTAACAGCCTTTTGGCTTCATCAAATTTTTTTAATTAGATTTATCTAAGATTTGTATAGGAGTATATACTCTTGTATCTTCTTGGTCCCCTTATTAGGGTAAACCCCCAGATCCAATTTTTAATCACTATATAAGTGTGATCTAAGGGGTATATCAAGACCTTCAGAGATCTAGTGATTCGTATACCTATAATCTGGTCAGCACCCCCTACTGGCACAGGAGCATTTATAAGTCCTCTATAATATTGGTCTCCTTTTAGACTATATATCCTTTGAGCCTTGATTGCCACTATTTTAAATTTTATAAAAGTTTTTTTAAAGTAGCTCTGGGTGATTGACACCATTAATTTTTTGTTTATCCTATGATTTACAATTCTTTTGTGCATATGAGGATAAACTCCTTTCTCCACTACCTCTTTCATCATAGTTTTTGTTATATATTCCCTTTCTCATTACAATTTTCACTTACCTTTATCTATTTATTCACTTCCATACACCGCCACAGGTGTTTACACACATTTATTACTCTTGTTCCAGGTATCACATCCAGTGGTTGTCTTTTTTTTCTGCTTACTGTATAACTTATGGTCAATGCTCCATTCACCACTCTCATCCCCTACCTATTTCCATTAGTTACATTCCCATTGCACTTTCTAGAGTATCACTTTTTATTTGGTAGTTTAGTCAGGAATTCCTCCCATAATATTCACTACCAGGGCTTCTTCTCTATACTTTTATTTTTAAAATTCTTTTTAATCCAATGAGCAAGCCGGGTCAGGCAACTCATAATAAAGTTTTTGTTTGAACTTTTATATTTAATAATTTCATGAATATAATATAAAATAATATAATAGTATAATATATAATAATATAATAGTATAATATATAATAGTATAATATAATATATAATAATATAATGTATAATAGTATAATATATAATAGTACAATTAACAGGGCGCTGTCTTTGAGCTGGGAATCCAATGTCCATGGTGCATTCCCAAAGTACTTAGGATAGAAACTCTCAGACTTACAATCTAAGGTATAGTGAGAGGTAAAAGAGGGAGAGAGAGGTGATAAGCGTGTTAGGGTGGAAGGTGATACGCTTCTTTAAAGAGATGCATTTTTAGAGAGGTTTTAAATGTTTTGAGGCAAGAGGATAATCTAGTGGAGCGAGGCAAGGAGTTCTAGAGACTAGGGGCAGCACGAGAAAAGTCCTGGAGGCGGGAGTGAGAGGAGGTGACAAGAGTTGTAGAAAGAAGAAGGTCATTAGCAGAATGAAGAGGGCAGGTGGGGAGTACTTGCAGATGAGAGCAGAGATGTATGGGGGAGCGTTATTGTTGAGGGCTTTGTAAGTTAGGGTCATGATTTTAAATTTTATTCTTGAGGCTACGGGAAGCCAGTGGAGAGATGACAGAGAGGTGATGGCGACACTGAGCGTTGTGTACGGAAGATGAGTCTGGCAGAGACAGTCATAATGGATTGAAGTGGAGATAGTCGGTGGTAGGTAGGCCAACAAGAAGCGAGTTGCAGTAGTCTAGTCGAGTGATGATTACAGAGTGTATAAGGATTTTATTTGTGTCTTGTGTAAGATAGTGACGAATTCTGGAGATGTTTTTTAGATGGAGAAGACAAGATTTTGTTACTGATCTGTATGTGAGGGATGAAAGACAGAGCGGGGTCCAGTAGAACCCCAAGACAACGGGCTTGGGAGGAGGGGGTGATGATGTCGTTGTTGACAGTGAGAGAGATGTGAGGAATTGACGCTGTGGGAGGGAGGGAAGATTAGGAGTTCAGTCTTAGACATGTTGAGTTTCAGATGGTGGGTGGACATCCAAGAGGATATACTAGAGAGGCAGTCGGAGACGTGTGCTAGAAGAGAGGGGGATAGATCTGGTGGGGAGAGGTAGATGTGAGTGTCATCTGCATAGAGATGATAATGAAGCCCAAAAGAGTTTATGAGGGTAACAAGTGAGGAAGTGTAGATGGAGAAGAGGCCGGGGCCTAGGACTGATCCTTGGGGTACGCCAACAGACAGGGGGTGATAGTATAATCACATATATAGTTGTGAGCGTACGAGTCGTTGCTCACGCTTGCGGGCTCGCATAGCGAGCCCGCAAGAACTGCGTCCCTCGCGAAGCGAGGGACGCAGTTCGCCACAAATGCGGGTCCTCGCGAAGCGAGGGCCCGCATTTGCGGTTGTCGAGGCTCAACGTCGGCTGTGTTAACACACACATACACACACACGACTTTTTTAACAGAATAAACCCAACCGCCCAGCCAACAAAAAACAAACAACGTCCCCGCAAATGCGGATCCTCGCGAAGCGAGGGTCCGCATTTGCGGTGGTGGGAGCATCCCAACATCGGCTGTGTTAACACACACATACACACACACACAACTTCATAACAAAAAAAAACTCAAAGTCGCCTCACACCCGCTTACACCCAGACACACAGACGCAAGACTTAACAAAAAAACAGTAAAAAAGGCCCCTCACACGCTCTTAACACACATACGCACGACTTAGAAACAAATACACTGCGTCGTACACGTAAAAGCTAACTGCGTATATCGCAACAAAATACGGCCGCATCGGAAAAAAATACGGCCGCGAAAGACCCATTCCAACCGCCGCGCATCAAAACATCACAAACACAAGAAATAAACACAACAAACACATAAAAACCTTACTTATAGCACGGGGGGCATCCAGCACCTCCAAAAGTTCATTTACACGTCCATTTAAGTGAAAACAAACAGTTTAAACGACCGAAAATCGGCTAAGCGAGAGAAAAAATGGCCGCCGAACAAAACGAAAACGAGGCTCCAGACGTAACTACACTACACTTACTCGCAATAATGAAACACATACTATGCGGAACGGATCACACTCATATTAAACACCATTTTAACCACTACTACGCACAAAATGGCGGATGGAACGCAAATTGTAAGCTGGAACGCAAATAGCGCATGCGTATTACGTTCTAACGGTCTAACTTTCCAGAATGTTCTACAAGTTTATAAATACTGTCTATTTGACAGAGAAAAATACATTTCTCCTCAGGTGATGAACAGAGTGACTTCGGAGATAACTGCTGCTAAAACTTGAGAAGATAATTCTTTCCTAATTTACTACTTTACATTGTGCAAATTACAACTGAGAGGTAAGCTATAATATATTACTTATTTTCAAGACAGGACATCAAAAAAAAAAATTAAACAAGACAAAGAGGTTTATGTATACTGACAAGTGACACGCACATATATGCGTATAATGTATAGTGACAAGTGACACGCACATATATGCGTATAATGTATAGTGACAAGTGACACGCACATATATGCGTATAATGTATACTGACAAGTGACACGCACATATATGCGTATAATGTATACTGACATGTGACACGCACATTTATGCGTATAATGTATACTGACAAGTGACACGCACATTTATGTGTATAATGTATACTGACAAGTGACACGCACATTTAGGCGTATAATGTATACTGACAAGTGACACGCACATTTATGCGTATAATGTATACTGACAAGTGACACGCACATTTATGTGTATAATGTATAGTGACATGTCACATGCACATTTATGCGTATAATGTATAGTGACATGTGACACGCACATTTATGTGTATTGCCCCTGCAACAAACTAATTAAACAACTACATTTAAATTACATTACAAAAAAATAAGTTGGGACTATTAAAATACTATTAAAATATGATTCATGTATAGTGATATGTCACACGCACACAAAAAAATTACTTTCAACTATGGAAATGTGCTTCATGTATGTGACATATGTGTGTAGCCCCCACCAAAAAATAATGTTAATTCAAATTAATTACAGAAGTATAATTCAATGAAATTAATTTACTGCAATTTAATAGATCACCTAAAACTCAATCTTTCTACTTTTTTAAATATTCAAACAGACTCTGCATCAACAGCGTCTCTCAACAATTTGCACTGTGCACTGGGAAGCACAATCCCTTTTAAAGAACACCAACAAAGAACAAGAGGTAAGATACAAAAATACTGTAAATGCTGAAAAGGCCATGGTTTGTTAAATACAAATAAAAAATTCTATAATTCACTATTTCACTTTATTTTTCAAACAGACACTACAAGAAGACCGGCGGATTAAGATTGGCAGGAGGGGACCCTCTGTCATTCCAAACTTCAATCAAGGTAAAGTATTTAAGTATAAAAAAGAACCGAACCATGAGCCTTATTCAATTGTGAGTTGGCTAATTGAATAGGGCTTTATATAAGCACATAATAGGTCTTCACTAACTAAAAACTTCTGTCAAAAAATATTTTATGTGCTTATATAGAGCCCTATTCAATTGGTCAAAACGCAATTGATTCAGGACCTAAATATGTTTAATGGCCTCATTCAAATGTGATTGTTTAACAATGTATAACCATTAGAAAAAACACTACATAAGTATAACAAAAGTGGTGCCCATCAAACAGGATTTACATTTACATTCTTATTTTAATGTTTAACAACCTATAAGCCTTAGAAAGAAGCCTAAATAAGCATACCAACATTGGTGCCCACCAAACAGGATTGTATGAAAACTCACACAAACACATAACAAACTACATTTACATTCTTATTTTATGTTTAACAACCTATTAGCATTACAAAACTACATTAATAAGCATACCAACAGTGGTGCGCATCAAACAGGATTGTATGAAAACTCACACAAACACATAACAAACTACATTTACATTCTTATTTTATGTTTAACAACCTATTAGCATTACAAAACTACATTAATAAGCATACCAACAGTGGTGCGCATCAAACAGGATTGTATGAAAACTCACACAAACACATAACAAACTACATTTACATTCTTATTTTATGTTTAACAACCTATTAGCATTACAAAACTACATTAATAAGCATACCAACAGTGGTGCGCATCAAACAGGATTGTATGAAAACTCACACAAACACATAGCAAACTACATTTAGATTCTTATTTCATGTTTAACAAACTATAAGCCTTAGAAAGAAGCCTAAATAAGCATACCAACATTGGTGCCCAACAAACAGGATTGTATGAAAACTCACACAAACACATAGCAAACTACATTTAGATTCTTATTTAATGTTTAACAACCTATAAGCCTTAGAAAGAAGCCTAAATAAGCATACCAACATTGGTGCCCACCAAACAGGATTGTATGAAAACTCACACAAACACATAGCAAACTACATTTACATTCTTATTTTATGTTTAACAACCTATAAGCCTTAGAAAGAAGCCTAAATAAGTATACCAACAGTGGTGCGCACCAAACAGGATTGTATGAAAACTCACACAAACACATAGCAAACTACATTTACATTCTTATTTTATGTTTAACAAGCTATAAGCCTTAGAAAGAAGCCTAAATAAGCATACCAACAGTGGTGCGCACCAAACAGGATTGTATGAAAACTCACACAAACACATAGCAAACTACATTTAGATTGTTATTTAATGTTTAACAACCTATAAGCCTTAGAAAGAAGCCTAAATAAGTATACCAACAGTGGTGCGCACCAAACAGGATTGTATGAAAACTCACACAAACACATAGCAAACTACATTTACATTCTTATTTTATGTTTAACAACCTATAAGCCTTAGAAAGAAGCCTAAATAAGTATACCAACAGTGGTGCGCACCAAACAGGATTGTATGAAAACTCACACAAACACATAACAAACTACATTTACATTCTTATTTTATGTTTAACAACCTATTAGCATTACAAAACTACATTAATAAGCATACCAACAGTGGTGCGCATCAAACAGGATTGTATGAAAACTCACACAAACACATAGCAAACTACATTTAGATTCTTATTTAATGTTTAACAACCTATAAGCCTTAGAAAGAAGCCTAAATAAGTATACCAACAGTGGTGCGCACCAAACAGGATTGTATGAAAACTCACACAAACACATAGCAAACTACATTTACATTCTTATTTTATGTTTAACAACCTATAAGCCTTAGAAAGAAGCCTAAATAAGCATACCAACAGTGGTGCGCACCAAACAGGATTGTATGAAAACTCACACAAACACATAGCAAAATACATTTACATTCTTATTTAATGTTTAACAACCTATAAGCCTTACAAAGAAGCCTAAATAAGCATACCAACAGTGGTGCGCACCAAACAGGATTGTATGAAAACTCACACAAACACATAGCAAACTACATTTAGATTCTTATTTAATGTTTAACAACCTATAAGCCTTACAAAGAAGCCTAAATAAGCATACCAACAGTGGTGCGCACCAAACAGGATTGTATGAAAACCCACACAAACACATACCAAAGTACATTTAGATACTTATTTTATGTTTAACAATCTATAAGCCTTAGAAAAAGGCCTAAATAAGCATACCAAAAGTGGTGGACACCAAACGGGATTGTAGAAAAACAAAGAAATAATGTCATTTTTTACTTCATACAAATACATTAAAATAATATTACATTTTCATTTTTATTTTATATCAGATACTGCGTCAAGAACATCGGACCAGGAGTTTCAACTGAGGACCACACCAGCGGACGAGGACTTTCAACAGAGGACCAGACCATTGGACGAGGACTTTCAACAGAGGACTACACCATCGGACGAGGACTTTCAACAGAGGACCAGACGATTGGACGAGGACTTTCAACAGAGGACCAGACGATTGGACGAGGACTTTCAACACAGGACCAGACCATCAGACGAAGGCTTTCAACACAGGACCAACAAAGATTCTGCTTCAAATCAAACTTCAACCAAGGTACAGTATAACAAGTAAAAAAAGAGAAAAATTAATTAATATTCTTCTTTAATGTTTAACCACCTATAAGCCTTAGAAAATAGCCTACAGAAGCATACCAAAATTGTGGCGCACCAAAAAGGATTGTAGAAAAACACAGAAATAATGCAATTTTTTCTTTAATACAAAGACATTCAAATAACATAACATTTTCATTTTTATTTTATAACAGATACTGCATCAAGAACATCGGAACAGGAGTTGGAACTGAGGACCACACCAGAGGACGAGGACTTTCAACAGAGGACTACACCATCGGACGAGGACTTCCAACACAGGACCAGACCATCGGACGAAGGCTTTCAACACAGCACCAACAAAGAATTTTGCTTGAAATCAAACTTCAACCAAGGTACAGTATAAAAAGTAATATCTATCATCTATCTCTTATTTGTCTTTTAGGGCCAATAATCTTTAACAATAAATACAAACTTCAATGTAAACTTAAAAAATAAATTGGCATAGTCCAAAAAAGTCTAAAAACACAGAATCTATGCAATTTGTCATTGTAACATTCCAGTCCTAAACCCTAATTTAATTGCCATTTGACAAATTGAATAGTGCTGTAAATAAGGACATAACATCTTTTTTAAAATACCTTTTTAGTTACTGAAACACTTGCTTTTGGATACATGTTTAATAAATAAAAATGTCTTTAAATAATTATCTCATGCCCTTATTTAGACTTTTATTCAATTGAACGCATTGAAATTGATTAACTATAAAATGTTAACACACTATTGATAACTATATGTCATGAAAAACAACTTAACATCTCAAAATAAACTAATGGTACATTATTTTATTTTTACAGATTAACATGGCTGATAATGAGACTAAACAAGAAAAGAAAAGACGCCAAGCTAGAGAACGACGACAGAGAGCAGACAGCCAGCAGACACCGGAGAAGAAGGAAATTTGACGAGAAAAAGAACGCAAAAGAATTGCAAGCAAAAGACTGTCACTTGCAGAAATTAAAGATATGTCAAAAAAAACTACAAAGAAAATAAAGCATTTACAACCTGTTGCTCAAACATCAGATGACATTTTGCCAGAAAAAAGACAAGAGATACCAAAAAAAGCAACAAAGAAAACAAAGCATTTAGAACCGTTTCATGAAACATTAGATGACATTTTACCTCAAACAATACAACATATACCAAGAAAAGCAACGAAAAAAACAAAACATTTAGAACCTGTTGTTGAAACATTATATGACATTTCACCTGATGAATATGAAAGGCAAAATCCTATATGCTTTGCAAATTGTCCTCTACTCAAGTCTTTAGCAGTAGAGGTTCATAGTTGTGGGGACATGACTACTCAATGTCAGTTTTGTGAGGCTTATTATTTTAAACAGGAGAGACCCAGAGATGGACAATTTATTAGTTGTTGTCAAAAAGGCAAGTTCAAACTTCCAGAAAGGAAAGAATTTCCAATTTATTTACAAAATATTATGACTGAACCTACTTTTCCAAACTACAAAAATTTTAAGACAAACATAAGATCCTACAATAGTGCCATATCCTTTGCATCCATGGGGGCAACATTAGCTGCTAATGTACCAGGACATGGTCCTTACTGTTTTAAAGTCCAAGGACAAATTTATCATCGCACTTCCCATTTACATCCAGAGGAAGGAAATAAAAGAAAATTCGCTCAACTATATGTCCTAGATACAATGGAAGCTGTTGACCAACGTATGCAGATGGAAGAAAATAAAAAATGCTTACCCAGTGTTTTCATAGAGCTAAATAACATTATGGACAACAATCCCTACAGTAAAGCTTATAAAAAATTGGCAGAAGTAGAAAATGAACAACTACTTCATTCACAAACACATCAATTACCAATGCCGAAGGTTAATATGGTGCTTAAAAGAGACAGACATACTGATAAACGTCGTTATAACTTGCCAACAACAAATGAGGTTGCAATGGTGTTTCACAATGATGAAGGAGAACCACCATTTCAAAGAGACATACGAATATATCCTAGAAATGAGGACCAACCGTTTATTAATATGAGTATCTTAAGTCCAAATTTAGATCCAATGACATATCCCATCTTTTTCCCACACGGAGAAGCAGGTTGGCAACCAAAATTAACTCTTCCCAGTTACCCAAATGCTAAAGCCAGAATCCGAAATAATGTTTCTATGCTTGAATTTAAAGTAGCTCAAATTGCCATTCGCAATGTATTTAATCCAATTTTATGTGGTGGGAAACTAACACAACAATGGATTATTGATTCATATTTGCAAGTTGAGGCAAATAATTTAAACTTTATCAAATATCAACAAGATAAACTCCGTGTAGAACAATATTCTGGACTCATGGACTATGTTGCTGACGTGGCTACAAGCAGAGACATGACAGCTGGCAAAGCCATCATTTTACCATCTTCCTTTCAAGGATCTCCTCGGAATATGAGAGAAAGATACAATGATGCTATGGCTATTGTGACAAAATTTGGCAAACCCGATTTATTTGTGACATTTACATGTAATCCACAATGGCCAGAAATTACACTAAATCTACTTCTTGGACAAACTGCTTCAGATCGACCAGATTTAGTAGCCAGAGTTTTTAAGATTAAATTAAATGAATTAATACGTGACTTCACTATAAATCAGTTATTTGGCAAATGTCTTGCTTATGTATATACCATTGAATTTCAAAAAAGAGGCCTTCCACATGCACATCTTCTAATAATACTTCAAGAAAAAGATAAATTAGATACTTCAGACAAAGTGGATGCAGTCATTGTTGCTGAACTACCAGATCCAGAACTATATGGTAGACTATATGAGATTGTTACTCATCGCATGATTCATGGACCCTGTGGTGACCTTAATCCACAATCACCATGTATGGAAAATAATAAATGTTCCAAAGAATTTCCCAAAGATTATAGAGACAAAACCTATGCCAATTGTGATGGATATCCACTTTATAAAAGAAGAGAAGGAGATAGTGCCATTATTCGTGGGAAAAAAGTGGACAATAGATATGTAGTACCCTACAATCCACATTTACTCATGAAGTACAACGCCCACATCAACGTAGAAGCCTGCACTTCTATCAAATCCATTAAATATGTCTACAAATATATTTACAAAGGTTACGATGCAGCTACTGTAGTCGTCAAAAGTGCAGACAACCCTGAAAGTAGTGAGTTAGTACATGATGAACTTGCATCTCATGTAGATGCTCGCTATGTCAGTGCGCCAGAAGCTATGTGGCGGCTTTTAAAATTTGAAATGCATGATAGATCACATGCAGTATATAGGTTAGCAGTACATTTGCCACAACGACATTTAGTCTATTTCCATGCTGGAAATGAAATGAATGCATTGGCCCAAAGTGAAGATCGTCACACTACACTAACTGCATGGTTTGCATTAAATTCCACTGATGCTGAAGCAACACAATACTTATATATTGAAATTCCATATCACTATGTTTTTGTGAATGGATTATGGAGACCAAGAAAAACCAGAGGCAATAAAATTATTCCAAGAATTTACACAGTCAGTCCAAGAGATGTTGAACGTTTTTGCTTACGGATATTACTTTTAAATGTTCCTGGAGCACAAAGTTTTGAACACTTAAGAACTGTTAATGACATTGTATATGAATCCTTCCATTTAGCTGCAAGACATAGAAACTTACTCGCTGATGATACAGAGTGGGAAAGATGCTTAGAAGAAGCAGCACAATGTCAAATGCCACGACAGATGAGAGAACAATTTGCTTTTATTTGTATCTTCTCAAATGCTCCAAATGCATTAGCTTTGTGGGAGACTTTTAAAAGTAATATGGCTGAAGACTTTATGCGACGATACAATGAACCCATTGCACACTTAAAAGCGTTAATGGAAATCCAAGAAGTCTTTTTAACTCATGGATTAAGTTGTGCAAGTTTTAATTTGCCTGATCCAGGTCTTATAGATGACATTAACTTTGAAGACTATGACATTCAACTACAAGCAGAAAGAACAGAAGAAAGACTTGCAACTTTAAATACACTACAATTGCAAGCATTTCATGCCATTAAAAATGCTATAGATGATGACATGGTGACAGAGCGTTATTTCTATCTTGATGGACCTGGCGGATCAGGAAAAACATATTTGTACAATTTATTAATGAGTTCAGTACGAGCACAAGGAAAAATAGCAATGGCGTTTGCCACTACTGGAATTGCTGCACTTTTATTAGAAGGTGGAAGAACTGTTCATAGTGGATTTAAACTGCCAGTGCCTATTTTAGAAAATTCTGTGTCAGATATTCGCATGACATCCTTACAAGCAAAGAAATTGAAGAAATGTAAATTAATTATAATAGATGAGGCCACAATGATGTCATGCTATGCCCTCCAATGTATTGACCGTTTGCTTCGTGAAGTCATGGATAATATTTTTCCATTTGGTGGAAAGGTAATGTTGTTGGGTGGCGATTTTAGACAAACATTACCTGTTGTTGTACATGGAAATCGAACTGACATTATCGAAACATGTATAAAGTCAAGTACAGTATGGAAACATTTTACCCATCTTCAACTGCAACAAAATATGAGATCAGAAGGCCAAACTGATTTCAATGATTGGCTTATTAAAATTGGAGAAGGCAGAACAGAAAAAATACTAAATTTACCTGACGACACTGTAGAGATCCCACCTCATATGATTTGTCAACAAGATATTATATCGGCTATATTTGAAGGGAGCATAAATAACGAAGAATATTCCGAGCTTGCCAACCAAGTCATACTGACGTGTAAAAATAAAGATGCATTAATCCTCAATAATAAAATCTTAAAAAAAATTTATGCACCACAAAGAAATTATCACAGTGCTGATTCTGTACTTGCTGATGACAATGAAAGTCAGGCTAACTTTTCCACTGAATTCATAAACTCTTTAACTCCTTCTGGAATGCCACCACATATTTTGCAGCTAAAGAAAGGTGCAATTATCATGTTACTGCGAAATATGAATCCCAAAAAAGGCCTATGCAATGGCACAAGATTAATTGTTCAACAATTAAAGGACCATTTTATAGATGCTGAAATTTTAACTGGGACCCATAGAGGAGAGAGAGTTTTCATACCAAGAATAGATTTAGCACCAAGTGAAAGTAGTCTCCCTTTTATACTTCAAAGAAGACAATTTCCCATTATTATGGCATTTGCCATGACCATTAATAAATCACAAGGTCAAACTTTCAAATCTGTGGGTATTTTCTTGGAAGAACCAGTTTTTGCACATGGTCAATTGTACGTTGCGTTGTCAAGGTGCAAAAATCCACAGGCAATTAAAGTTTACATTGAAAACAATGAAAGTCAAGGTGATTTATTAGAAGATGGACGTATTTTTACTAAAAACATTGTCTACTATGAAGTACTATAACTTTGAAGGATACTAATTAAAGGTGCCAAGATTTTTTAAAAGCATTGCAAAATACATAACAATTGGTTGTTTAATTCAGTCATAATTAATGGAAGTCATGTTTATGAATGATTCGCCTCACAAAATACTTGCCTTGCATTGTTAGTAAAAATTATGTTAAAATGTTAAGTCACTATGTTAATGTTTCTAATGTTACAAGTTTAAAAAATATATTTTGAAGTTATTTCATTCAACATATTACAAAGTGGATGTTAAGAGGTCAAGCACCTTTTAAGTCACAATGTAAATATTGTCTGTTATCTTAAGATTACTACCTACATTAATGTTTATCGCCAATTTATGTGCTCAGTAATAAATGAGTTTAATTACGTACGTTTTAAGAAGAGTTTGACTGTATGCCTTCCTCTACATTCAATGTATATTCAAGTTAACAATTATTGTGATAGAAATTGAATTTTAATACTGATTAATTTAAATGTCAATTGTTTTTACATTCAAATGTTAATACTTTTAATAAAAAATTACTTTACAAAATGTATTCACTATGTTCCTGTTTATAATGTTCAAAATTATACCAATGTTTTGTCAACTTCTAAACTTACATAAAAAATAAAGTTCAAGTTTAAAAATATATACTTTGATGGTTATTGCTTACATATATTTTAAACTTCATGTTAAAATTTGCAACGTTTAAAAAAGGCTTTTTACTTTTGGCTTTCCTATTCATTCAATGTATATTCAAGTTAACAATTCTTCAGATACTAATTACATTTTAAAAAACCATTACATCAACATTTTACAAAAATACACGTTCATATTAAAATACTTACAAGTGTCAAAAATATATGTTAATAACTAAACAACTTGACAAACATATACATAACATTGCCGTCATTTTTTGACGGGCAAGTCGCTAGTGTAATATATATATAAGGTATAATTGTATAATATATAATAGTATAATATAATAACTAGCGACTTGTGGGTCAAAAAATGACAGCAATTAAATATGTATGTTTTTAATTCTGTTTTGCAGGTAATATGCGCAGTTGAGACTTGTAACCTATTTCTTATCTATAAATAAGTACAATTATTATATGAAACATGTTTATTTTTTTAACATGCACCTTGTAGGTGCTTAACAGTGAAATGTTTTTTGTAAGAGTAGTAACATTTTAATGTAAGAACAGGTCAACATTATATTAATGAGAATTGTAAACATGACATAATGTTGTGTAACCTGCAAATTGTAGATTAAGAACTGTTAAAGGAAATTTATATTGAATCCAGAGGAAGGCAAACAGTAAAAACCCTCCTTGAAACGTAGCCAATTCTATCAAAGGGGTAAAAAAATAATTTCTTCCTGACCCCATTAACTGGCGGTCGGATTACTCCCTGGATTAATATTTTGCATTGAATGATACATTTACATTGTATAACAAAAGCTCCTCCTCCTCTTAACATGAACTTTAAAATATATGTAATTAAACAACTTTTCACGTTTTTTTTTTTTTAAACTTGTAACATTCTAAACAGTAACATAATGAAGTAACATTTAAAGTGTAATTGTTGTAAAATGGAAGCAAAGTGTTTTGTGGGGCTAATCATGCTAAAAGGCTACTTCCATGAAATTGTAATCAGTTATTTTGTTGTTGTTGATTTTTGATGGTTGACATTTGGTTGTTATTGTTGTAATTTGTGAAAATGGCACATAGAGTTTCCTATGTGAAATAATGGTTCTCTAAAAAGAGAACCCCATACATTAAAGTTCGTCCGCGGGGTGTAACCACTGTTCTCTATGTGTTTTGTATACAGTTTCTTATGGAAATAGTGATGCTCTAAAAAGAGTGTGAGTGACATAAAATGTAATTCTGGAAATGAAACCACTGTTCTATATATATTTTTATTTTTTTGTTAAATTGTCGTTGAGGTTATTTGTTTTTTTTGGTTGCTGTTTCTGTGCCATGTCTTGTCTTTGGTAGAATTAAAGTTATAGTACCTCATAGTAGACAATGTTTTTGGTAAAATGCGGCCATCATCTAATAAATCACCTTGACTTTCATTGTTTTCAATGTAAACTTTAATAGCCCGTGGATTTTTGCACCTTGAGAAGGCAACATACAACTGGCCATGTGCAAATACTGGGTCTTCTAAAAAGATACCGACAGATTTGAAAGTTTGTCCTTGTGATTTATTAATGGTCATGGCAAATGCCATGATGATGGGAAATTGTCTCCTTTGAAGTACAAAAGGAAGGCTACTTTCACTTGGTGCCAAATCTATTCTTGGTATGAAAACTCTCTCTCCTTTATGGGTACCAGGTAGAATTTCAGCATGTATGAAATGGTCCTTTAATTCTTGAACAATTAATCTTGACCCGTTGCATAGGCCTTTTTTTGGGTTCATATTTTGCAATAACATGACAATCGCACCTTTCTTTAGCTGCAAGATATGTGGTGGCATTCCAGAAGGAGTTAATGAATTCAGTTGAAAAGTTTGTCTGACTTTCTTTGTCATCACCAAGTACAGAATCAGCACTGTGATAATTTTTTTGTGGTGCATTAATTTTTTTTAATACTTGATTATTGAGGAGTAATGCATCCTTATTTTTGCATGTTAGTATTACTTTGTTGGCAAGTTCTCGTTATTTGTTGTACTTTGGAATATAGCCGATATAAGATCATCACAGTGTCATCAGTTAAATTTTGGATTCGCTCTGTTTTTCCTTCCCCAATTTTAATGAGCCAATCATTTAAATAATTTTCTCCTTCTGATCTCATATTTTGTTGTAATTGAAGATAGGTAAATAGTTTCCATAGTGTACTTGACTTTATACAGGTTTCGATAATGTCAGTTCGATTTCCATGTACAACGAAAGGTAATGTTTGTCTAAAATCGCCACCTAACAACATTACCTTTCCACCAAATGACTTCACAAATCAAACGGTCAATACATTGTAGGGCATGGTATGACATCATTGTAGCCTCATCTATTATAATTGATTTACTTTCTTTATTTTTTTTTGCTTGTAATGATGTAATTGGAATATCCGACACTGATGTTTCTAAAATAGGAACTGGCAGTTTAAATCCACTATGCACAGTCCTTCCACCTTCTAACAAAAGTGCGGCAATTCCAGTGGTTGCAAATGCCAGCGCTATTTGACCTTGTGCTCGTACAAAACTCATCAACAAATTATATAGATATGTTTTTCCTGATCCGCCAGGTCCATCCAGATAGAAATAATGCTCTTTGACCATGTCATCATCTAGGGCATTTTTGATTGCATTAAATGCTTGCAATTGTAATGTATTTAAAGTTGCAAGTCTTTCTTCTGTTCTTTCTCTTTGTAGTTGAGTGTCATAGTCTTCAAAGTTTATGTCATCAATGAGACCTGGATCTGGCAGATTAAAACTTGCACAACTTAATCCATGAGTTAAAAAGATCTCTTGGATTTCAATTAATGCTTTTAATTGTGCAATAGGCTCATTGTATCGTTGCAAAAAGTCTTCAGCCATATTTGTTTTAAATTTGTCCCACACAGCTAATGCATTTGGAGCATTTGAGAAGATACAAATGAATGCAAATTGTTCCATCATCTGCCGTGGCATTTGACATAGTGCTGCTTCTTCTTGACATCTTTCCCATTCTGTATCATCAGCTAGGAAGTTTCTATGTTGCGCAGCTAAATGAAATGATTCATATACTATGTCATTAACAGTTCTTAACTGTTCAAAACTTTGTGCACCAGGAACATTTAGAAGTAGTAATCGTAACCAGAAACATTCAAGGTCTCTTTGACTTACAGTGTAAATTCTTGGGATTATTTTATTTCCACAATGTTTTCACCATAATCCATTAACGAAAACATAATGGTATGGAATGTCAATATATAACAATTCCCTTGCGTCTAAGTCAGGACAATTTAATTGAAACCATGCAGTTAGTGTAGCTTGGCGATGCTCACTTTGTGCCAAAGCATTTGTTTCATTTCCAGCATGGAAATACACTAAATGTCTTTATGGCAAATGTACACCTAATCGATATACTGCATGTGAGCGATCGTGCATTTCAAATTTTAGAAGACGCCACATTGCTTCTGGCGCACTGACATAGCGAGCATTTACATAAGATGCAAGGTCATCATGTACTAACTCACTGGGTTCGTTATTTTCAGCACTTTTGACCACTACAGTAGCTGCATCATAGCCTTTGTAAATACATTTGTAGACATATTTTATGGATTTTAAGTGCAAGCTTCCACATTAATGTGTGCATTATACTTCATGAGTAAATGTGGATTGTATGGTACCACATATCTGTTATCTATGTTTTTTCCACGAATAAGGGCAGTTTGTTCTTCTCTTCTTCTATATAATGGATAGCCATCACAATTAGCATACGTTTTGTCTCTATAATCTTTTGGAAATTCTTTTATACATTTCTTATTTTCCATACATGGTGACTATGGATTAATATCTCCACACGGTCCATGAATCATACGATGAGTTATAATCTCATATAGTCTACCATGTATTTCTGGATCTGGTAGTTCAGCAATAATCACTGAATCCACTTTGTCACCAGTATCTAATTTATCTTTCTCTTGAAGGAGTATACGAATATGTGCATGTGGAAGGCCTCTTTTTTTAAATTCTATGGTATAAACATAATCAAGACATTTTCCAAATACCTGAGTTATGGTTATGTCACGTATTAATTCAGTTAATTTGATTTTAAAGACTCTGGCCATTAAATCTGGTCTATCGGAAGCAGTTAGTCCAATTAGCAGATTGTGTGTAATCTATGGCCATTGTGGATTACATGTAAATGTAATAAATACATCTGGTTTGCCAAATTTAGTTACAATAGCCATGGCATTAACATTATCACTCATGGGGGTCAATACAGACCCCCATAAGCACTTAATTAACCCCGTCACTCATGGCTGTCAATACAGACCCCATAAACCCCTAATTAACCCTGTCACTCATGGGGGTCAATACAGACCCCCATAAGCCCTGCATTAACCCTGTCACTCATGGGGGTCAATACAAACCCCCATAAACACTTAATTAATCCTCTCACTCATCGGGGTCAATACAGACCCCCATAAACCCCTAATTAACCCTGTCACTCATGGGTGTCAATACAGACCCCCCATAAACCCCTAATTAACCCTGTCACTCATGGGGGTCAATCCAGACCCCCATAAGCACTTAATTAACCCAGTCACTCATGGGGGTCAATCAAGACCTCCATAAGGACTTAATTAACTCTGTCACGCATGGGGGTCAATACAGACCGCCATAAGCACTTAATTAACCCCCTCACTCATGTAGGCCAATACAGACCCCCATAAACCCCTAATTAACCCTGTCACTCTTGGGGGTAAATACAGGCCCCCGTAAGCACTTAAATAACCCTGTTACTCGTGGGGGTCAATACAGACCCCCATAAACCCTTAATTAACCCGTCACTCATGGGAGTCAATACAGACCCCCATAAGCCAATAAATAACCCTGTTACTCGTGGGGGTCAATACAGACCCCCATAAACCCTTAATTAACCCGTCACTCATGGGAGTCAATACAGACCCCCATAAGCACTTAATTAACCCGGTCATTCATGGGGTCAATAAAGACCCCCATAAACCCATAATTAACTCTGTCACTCATGGGGGTCAATACAGACCCCCATAAGCCAATAATTAACCCTGTCACTCATGAGGGTCAATACAGACCCCCATAAACCCATAATTAACCTGTCACTCATGGGGGTCAATACAGACCCCCATAAGCCAATAAATAACCCTGTCACTCATAGGGGTCAATACAGACCCTCATAAGGCTCTATTTAACCCTATCAGTGCCATAAGGGTATATTATGACCCTTATGGGGCAGTTACAACCCTAACATTAACCACATAAGTGCCATGACGGTCCTCAAGGACCCTCATGACACTAAGTACAAACACTACACTGCACTATACCCCCCAATAAACCATTAAACCTAAACTAACCCCCCCCTACACTAACCTATTAACACCTACACTACCTACCTACCCCCTAATAACCCCCCCCCACTGATCACTGATTACAGAAAATAAAAAAACCTAAGTGACATAAAATAAAAAAGGAACATTACAGAAAATAAAAAAAATACATTCCACCCCCCCCTACAGAAAAAAATTACACACCTGAAAAGGAAATACATATACAATACAATACAATACAATACCCCCCCCAATCTATCTAATATACAATAAATCCTATCTAAAATACATCCCCCTATCTAACATACAAAAAATGCTATCTACATACGCAAACCCTAATTCTAAGCTAAAATAAAATAATAAAGACCACTTACCTTTGCAGATGTCCCTTCAGATCACCAACCCAGGGGAAAAAACAAAACATAAACATAAATATTATACTCACCTTTCCAGCATGTCCCGTCCTTCTTCTTTTCTTCTCCGGTGCAGCCCCTGTTTAAAAAAACATTACATTAGTACACATACATCAACATAAAAAATAAATAAACATAATAAACATTGTACTGACCTCCACTCGATGTCCCCGGCCTCCTCCAGATCAGACCCTCCTGCTCCCTCCCAGATAAGAACCTCCTGCTCCCCTCCCAGATCAGACCCTCTTGCTCCGTCCCAGATCAGACCCTCCTTTCCCCCCAGATCAGACCTTCCTGTCCCCCCAGATCAGACCCTCCTGCTCCCCTCCCAGATCAGACCCTCCTGCTCCCCTCCCAGATCAGACCCTCCTGCTCCCTCACAGATCAGACCCTCCTGCTCCCCTCCCAGATCAGACCCTCCTACCACTCCCAATCAGATCCTCTTGTCCCCTCAGATCAGATTCTCCTGCTCCCCCGAGATCAGACCCTCCTGTCCCCCCACTCCTGATCAGACCCTCTTGTCCCCACAGATCAGATTCTCCTGCTCCCTCCCAGATCAGACCCTCCTGTCCCCTCCCAGATCAGACCCTCCTGCCCCCAGATCAGATTCTCCTGCTCACTCCCGATCAGACATTCCGGTCCCACCAGATCATACCCTCCTGCTCCCCCAGATCCGACCATCCTGTCCCCCCAGACCAGACCCTCCTACCACTCCCGATCAGACCCTCCTGTCCCCGCAGATCCCCCTTCCTGCGCCCTCCCAGATCAGACCCTCCTGTCCCCCCAGATCAGACCCTCCTGCTTCCTTCCAGATCAGACCCTCCTGTCCCCGAGATCAGACCCTCCTGCTCCCCTCCAAATCCAGACCCTACTGCCCCCCAGATCAGACCCTCCTGCTCCCCTCCCAGATCAGACCCTCCTGCTCCCCTCCAAAATCAGACCCTACTGCCCCCCAGATCAGACCCTCCTGCCCCCCCCAGATCAGACCCTCCTGCTCCCCTCCCAGATCAGACCCTCCTGCCCTCCTGAACAGACGCTCCTGCTCGCTACCATATCAGACCCTTCTGTTCCCCAGGTCAGACCCTCCTGTCCCCCCAGATCATACCCTCCTGCTCCCCTCCTCGATCAGATCCTCTTGCTCCCCTCCCAGATCAGACCCTCCTGCTCCTTCCCAGATCAGACCCTCTTGCTCCCCTCTCAGATCAGACCCTCCTGCTCCTTACCAGATCAGACCCTCCTGCTCCCCTCCCAGATAAGACCCTCCTGCTCCCCTCACAGATCAGACCCTCCTGCTCCCCTCCCAGATCAGACCCTCCTGACCCCACAGATCAGACCCTCCTGCTCCCTTTCCAGATCAGACCCTCTTGTCCCCTCAGATCAGATTCTCCTGCCCCCTCCAAGATCAGACCCTACTGCCCCCCAGATCAGACCCTACTGCCACCAGATCAGACCCTCCTGTCCCCTCCCAGATCAGACCCTCCTGCTCCCTTTCCAGATCAAACCCTCCTGCTCCACTCCCAGATCAGACCCTCCTGCTCCCTTCCCAGATTAGACCCTCCTGTCCCCCAGATCAGAACCTCCTGCTCCCCTCCCAGATCAGACCCTCCTGCCCCCCCAGATCAGACCCTCTTGCTCCCCTCCAAGATCAGACCCTACTGCCCCCCAGATCAGACCTTCCTGTCCCCCAGATCAGATTCTCCTGCTCACTCCCAGATTAGACCCTCCTGCTCCCTCCCAGATCAGACCCTCCTGCCCCCCCAGATCAGACCCTCCTGTCCCCCCAGATCAGACCCTCCTACTCCCCTCCCAGATCAGACCCGCCTGCCCCCCTGAACAGACCCTCCTGCTCGCTACCATATCAGACCCTTCTGTTCCCCAGGTCAGACCCTCCTGTCCCCCCAGATCAAACCCTCCTGCTCCCCTCCTAGATCAGATCCTCTTGCTCCCCTCCCAGATCAGACCCTCCTGCTCCTTCCGAGATCAGACCCTCTTGCTCCCCTCCCAGATCACACCCTCCTGCTCCTTACCAGATCAGACCCTCCTGCTCCCCTCCCAGATAAGACCCTCCTGCTCCCCTCCCAGATCAGAACCTCCAGCTCCCCTCCCAGATCAGACCCTTCTGCTCCCTTTCCAGATCAGACCCTCCTGTCCCCTCCCAGATCAGACCCTCCTGTCCCCCCAGATCAGACCCTCCTGCTCCCTTTCCAGATCAGACCCTCCTGTCCCCCCAGATCAGACCCTCCTACTCCCTTTCCAGATCAGACCCTCCTATCCACCCAGATCGAACCCTCCTGCTCCCCTCCCAGATCAGACCCTCCTGCTCCCTTCCCAGATCAGACCCTCCTGTCCCCCAGATCAGAACCTCCTGCTCCCCTCCCAGATCAGACCCTCATGCCCCCCCAGATCAGACCCTCCTGATCCCCTCGCAGATCAGACCCACCTACCACTTCCGATCAGACCCTCTTGTCCCCTCAGATCAGATTCTCCTGCTCCCTCCAAGACCAGACCCTACTGCCCCCCAGATCAGACCCTCCTGCCCCCCCAGATCAGACCCTCCTGCCCCCCCCCCCAGATCAGATTCTCCTGCTCACTCCCGTTCAGAGACTCCTGCCACTCCTGATCAAACCCTCCTGCTCCCCCAGATCCATCCATCCTGGCCCCCCAGACCCGCCGACCACTCCCGATCAGACCCTCCTGTGCCCCCAGATTAGACCCTCCTGCTCCCTCACATAGCAGAGCCTCCTGCCCCCCCCCCCAGATTAGACGCTCTTGTCCCCGCAGATCAGACCCTCCTGTCCCCCCAGATCAGACCCTCCTGTCCCCCCAGATCAGACCCTCCTGCTTCCTTCCAGATCAGACCCTCCTGTCCCCGAGATCAGACCCTCCTGCTCCCCTCCAAATCCAGACCCTACTGCCCCCCAGATCAGACCCTCCTGCTCCCCTCCCAGATCAGACCCTCCTGCTCCCCTCCAAAATCAGACCCTACTGCCCCCCAGATCAGACCCTCCTGCCCCCCCCAGATCAGACCCTCCTGCTCCCCTCCCAGATCAGACCCTCCTGCCCTCCTGAACAGACCCTCCTGCTCGCTACCATATCAGACCCTTCTGTTCCCCAGGTCAGACCCTCCTGTCCCCCCAGATCATACCCTCCTGCTCCCCTCCTCGATCAGATCCTCTTGCTCCCCTCCCAGATCAGACCCTCCTGCTCCTTCCCAGATCAGACCCTCTTGCTCCCCCCTCAGATCAGACCCTCCTGCTCCTTACCAGATCAGACCCTCCTGCTCCCCTCCCAGATAAGACCCTCCTGCTCCCCTCACAGATCAGACCCTCCTGCTCCCCTCCCAGATCAGACCCTCCTGACCCCACAGATCAGACCCTCCTGCTCCCTTTCCAGATCAGACCCTCTTGTCCCCTCAGATCAGATTCTCCTGCCCCCTCCAAGATCAGACCCTACTGCCCCCCAGATCAGACCCTACTGCCCCCCAGATCAGACCCTCCTGTCCCCTCCCAGATCAGACCCTCCTGCTCCCTTTCCAGATCAAACCCTCCTGCTCCACTCCCAGATCAGACCCTCCTGCTCCCTTCCCAGATTAGACCCTCCTGTCCCCCAGATCAGAACCTCCTGCTCCCCTCCCAGATCAGACCCTCATGCCCCCCCAGATCAGACCCTCTTGCTCCCCTCCAAGATCAGACCCTACTGCCCCCCAGATCAGACCTTCCTGTCCCCCAGATCAGATTCTCCTGCTCACTCCCAGATTAGACCCTCCTGCTCCCTCCCAGATCAGACCCTCCCACCCCCCCAGATCAGACCCTCCTGTCCCCCCAGATCAGACCCTCCTACTCCCCTCCCAGATCAGACCCGCCTGCCCCCCTGAACAGACCCTCCTGCTCGCTACCATATCAGACCCTTCTGTTCCCCAGGTCAGACCCTCCTGTCCCCCCAGATCAAACCCTCCTGCTCCCCTCCCAGATCAGATCCTCTTGCTCCCCTCCCAGATCAGACCCTCCTGCTCCTTCCGAGATCAGACCCTCTTGCTCCCCTCCCAGATCACACCCTCCTGCTCCTTACCAGATCAGACCCTCCTGCTCCCCTCCCAGATAAGACCCTCCTGCTCCCCTCCCAGATCAGAACCTCCAGCTCCCCTCCCAGATCAGACCCTTCTGCTCCCTTTCCAGATCAGACCCTCCTGTCCCCTCCCAGATCAGACCCTCCTGTCCCCCCAGATCAGACCCTCCTGCTCCCTTTCCAGATCAGACCCTCCTACTCCCTTTCCAGATCAGACCCTCCTGTCCCCCCAGATCGAACCCTCCTGCTCCCCTCCCAGATCAGACCCTCCTGCTCCCTTCCCAGATCAGACCCTCCTGTCCCCCAGATCAGAACCTCCTGCTCCCCTCCCAGATCAGACCCTCATGCCCCCCCAGATCAGACCCTCCTGATCCCCTCGCAGATCAGACCCACCTACCACTTCCGATTAGACCCTCTTGTCCCCTCAGATCAGATTCTCCTGCTCCCTCCAAGACCAGACCCTACTGCCCCCCAGATCAGACCCTCCTGCCCCCCCAGATCAGACCCTTCTGCCCCCCCCCCCAGATCAGATTCTCCTGCTCACTCCCGTTCAGAGACTCCTGCCACTCCTGATCAAACCCTCCTGCTCCCCCAGATCCATCCATCCTGGCCCCCCAGACCCTCCTACCACTCCCGATCAGACCCTCCTGTGCCCCCAGATTAGACCCTCCTGCTCCCTCACATAGCAGAGCCTCCTGCCCCCCCCCCAGATTAGACGCTCTTGTCCCCGCAGATCAGACCCTCCTGTCCCCCCAGATCAGACCCTCCTGTCCCCCCAGATCAGACCGTCCTGATCCCCTCCCAGATCAGACCCTCCTGTCCCACCCTGATCAGACCCTCCTGTCCCCCCCTGATCAGACCCTCCTGCTTCCCCAGATCAGACCCTCCTGCCCCCCCGATCAGACCCTCCTGCTCCCCCAGATCAGACCCTCCTGCCCCCCCAGATCAGACCCTCCTGCCCCCCCCAGATCAGACCCTGCTGGCTCCCTCCATGATCAGACCCTTCTGTCCCCCAGATCAGACCCTCCTATCCCCCCAGGTCAGATCCTCCTGCTTCCCTCCCAGATCAGACCCTCCTGACCCCCCAGGTCAGACCCTCCTGTGCCCACTCAGATCAGACACCCCTGCCACTTCCAATCAGACCTTCCTGTCCCCCCAATCAGACCTTCCTGTCCTCCCAGATAAGACCCTCCTGCTTCCCTCCCAGATCAGACCCTCCTGCTCCCCTCCCAGATCAGACCCTCATGCCCGCCCCCGATCAGACCCTCCTGCTCCACTCCCAGATCAGATCCTCCTACTCCCCTCCCAGATCAGACCCTCCTACCACTTCCGATCAGACCCTCCTGTCCCCCCCCCCCGATCAGACCCTCCTGCCCCCCAAGATCAGACCCTCCTGCTCCCCTCCCAGATTAGACCCTCCTGCTCCCCTCCCAGATCAGACCCTCCTGTCCCCCAGATCAGACCCTCCTGCCACTCCCGATTAGACCCTCCTGTGCCCCCAGATCAGACCCTCCTGCTCCCCTCCCAGATCAGACCCTCCTGCGCCCACTCAGATCAGACACTCCTGCCACTCCCAATCAGATCCTCCTTGCCCCCCCCAGAACAGACCTTTGTGTCCCCTCAGATCAGACCCTCCTGCCCCCCCCCCCAGATCAGACCCTCCTGCTCCCCTCCCAGATCAGCCCTCCTGTCCCCCCAGGTCAGACCCTCCTGCTCCCACTCAGATCAGACCTTCCTGCTCCCCTCCCAGATCAGACCCTCCTGACACCCCAGATGAGACCCTCCTGCGCCCCCAGATCAGACCCTCCTGCTCCCCTCCCAGATCAGACCCTCCTGCTCCTATCCCCGATCAGACCCTCCTGCTCCCCTCCCAGATCAGACCCTCCTGCTCCCTCCCAGATCAGACCCTCCCGTCCACCCCCCCCCGGATCAGACCCTCCTGCCCCCCCAGATCAGACCGTCCTGCTCCCCTCCCAGATCAGACCCTCCTGTCCCCCCAGGTCAGACCCTCCTGTCCCCCCGGATCAGACCCTCCTCCTCCCCTCGGTGATCAGACACTTCTGTCCCCCCAGGTCAGACCCTCTTGAGCCCGCTCAGATCCCACACTGCCACTCCCGATCAGATCCCCCTGCCCCCCCCCCAGATGAGACCTTCCTGTCCCCCCAGATCAGACCCTCCTGCTTCCCTCCCAGATCATACCCTCCTGACCCCCCCCCCGATCAGACCCTCCTGTCCCCCCAGATCAGACCGTGCTGCCCCCCGCCCAGATCAGACCCTCCTGTCCCCCCAGATCAGACCCTCCTGTCCCCCCAGATCAGACCCTCCTGTCCCCCCAGATCAGACCGTCCTGCTCCCCTCCAAGATCAGACCCTCCTGTCCCCCCAGGTCAGACCCTCCTGCGCCCACTCAGATCAGACCCTCCTGCTACTCCTGATCAGACCCTCCGGTCGCCCCAGATCAGACCCTCCTGCGCCCACTCAGATCAGACCCTCCTGCTCCCCTCCCAGATCAGACCCTCCTGCACCCACTCAGATCAGACCATCCTGTCCCCCTACATCAGACCTTCCTGCTCCCTCCCAGATTAGACCCTCCTGTCCCCCCAGATCAGACCCTCCTGCTCCCCTCCCAGATCAGACCCTCCTGCCACTCCCGATCAGACCCTCCTGTCCCCCCAGATCAGACCCTCCTGCCCCCCAGATCAGACCCTCCTATCCCTCCATTGCAGACCCTCCTGCTCCCCTCCCAGATCAGACCCTCCTGTCCCCCCAGGTCAGACCATCCTGCGCCCACTCAGATCAGACCCTCCTGCCACTCCCGATCAGACCCTCCTGTCCCCACCCAGATCAGACCGTCCTGCGCCCACTCAGATCAGACACTCCTGCCACTCCTGATCAGACCCTCCAGCCCCCCCATCAGACCAGACCCTCCTGTCCCCCCAGATCAGACCCTCCTGCTCCCTCCGAGATCAGACCCTCCTGTCCCCCCAGGTCAGACCCTCCTGCGCCCACTCAGATCAGACCTTTCTGTCCCCCCAGATCAGACCCTCCTGTACCCCCAGGTCAGACCCTCCTGCTCCCACTCAGATCAGACACTCCTGCCCCCCCCCCCCAGATCAGACCTTCCTGCTCCCCTCCCAGATCAGACCCTCCTGACACTGCAGATGAGACCCTTCTGTCCCCCTAGATCAGACCCTCCTGCTCCCTCCCAGATCAGACCCTCCTGCTCCCCTCCCAGATCAGATCCTCTTGTCCCCCCAGATCAGACCCTCCTGCTCCCCTCCCAGATCAGATCCTCCTGTCCCCCCAGATCAGACCCTCCTGTCCCTCCATAGCAGACCCTCTTGTCCCCTCAGATCAGACCCTCCTATCCCTCCATTGCAGACCCTCCTGTCCCCCCAGATCAGACCGTCCTGCTCCCCTCCCAGATCAGACCCTCCTGCCCCCCCCAAGATCAGACCCTCCTGTCCCCCCACATCAGACCTTCCTGCTCCCTCTTAGATTAGACCCTCCTGTCCTCCCAGATCAGACCCTCCTGTCCCCCCAGATCAGACCCTCCTGCTCCCCTCCCAGATCAGACCCTCCTGCCACTCCCGATCAGACCCTTCTGTCCCCCCAAGTCAGACCCTCCTGCTCCCCTCCCAGATCAGACCCTCCTGTCCCCCCAGGTCAGACCCTCCTGCGCCCACTCAGATCAGACCCTCCTGCTACTCCTGATCAGACCCTCCTGCTCCCCTCTCAGATCAGACCCTCCTGTCCCCCCAGATCAGACCGTCCTGCTCCCCTCCCAGATCAGACCCTCCTGCCCCCCCCAAGATCAGACCCTCCTGTCCCCCCACATCAGACCTTCCTGCTCCCTCTTAGATTAGACCCTCCTGTCCTCCCAGATCAGACCCTCCTGTCCCCCCAGATCAGACCCTCCTGCTCCCCTCCCAGATCAGACCCTCCTGCCACTCCCGATCAGACCCTTCTGTCCCCCCAGATCAGACCCTGCTGCTCCCCTCCAAGATCAGACCCTCCTGTCCCCCCAGGTCAGACCCTCCTGCGCCCACTCAGATCAGACCCTCCTGCTACTCCTGATCAGACCCTCCTGCTCCCCTCCCAGATCAGACCCTCCTGTCCCCCCAGGTCAGACCATCCTGCGCCCACTCAGATCAGACCCCCCTGCCACTCCCGATCAGACCCTCCTGTCCCCACCCAGATCAGACCGTCCTGCTCCCCTCACAGATCAGACCCTCCTGCGCCCACTCAGATCAGACACTCCTGCCACTCCTGATCAGACCCTCCTGCCCCCCCCCCAGATCAGACCCTCCTGTCCCCCCCAGATCAGACCCTCCTGCTCCCTCCGAGATCAGACCCTCCTGTCCCCCCAGGTCAGACACTCCTGCCACTCCCGATCAGACCCTCCTGCCCTCCCCCAGATGAGACCCTTCTGTTTCCCCCAGATCAGACCGTCCTGCTCCCCCAGATCAGACCCTCCTGTCCCCTCAGATCAGACCCTCCTGGCCCCCCAGATCAGACCCTCCTGCTCCCTCCCAGATCAGACCCTCCTGTCCCCCCAGATCAGACCCTCCTGCCCCCGCAGATAAGACCCTCCTGTCTCCCCCAGATCAGACCCTTCTGTTTCCCCCAGATCAGACCCTCCTGCCTCCCAGATCAGACCTTCCTGTCCCCCCAGATCAGACCTTCCTGTCCCCCAGATCAGCCCCCCTGACCCCACAGATCAGACCCTTCTGCTCCCTCCCAGATCAGACCCTCCTGTCCCCCCAGTTTAGACCCTCCTGTCCCCCCAGATCAGACCCTCCTGCCCCCCCCCAGATCAAACCCTCCTGTCTCCCCCAGATCAGACCCTCCTGTTTCCCCCAGATCAGACCTTCCAGTCCCCCCAGATCAGACCCACCTGACCGCCCAGATCAGACCCTCCTGCTCCCTCCCAGATCAGACCCTCCTGTCCTCCAGATCAGACCCTCCTGTCCCTCCATAACAGACCCTCCTGTCCCCCAGATCAGACCCTCCTGACCCCCCAGATCAGACCCTCCTGCTCCCTCCCAGATCAGACCCTCCTGTCCCCCCCCCCCCCCCGGATCAGACCCTCCTGCCCCCCTCCCCGCCCAGATCAGACCCTCCTGTCCCCGCAGATCAAACCCTCCTCCTCCCCTCTGTGATCAGACCCTTCTGTCCCCCCAAGTCAGACCCTCCTGCGCCCACTCAGATCACACACTCCTGCCACTCCCGATCAGACCCTTCTGCCCCCCCAGATCAGACCATCCTGCTCCCCTCCCAGATCAAACCCTCCTGTCCCCCCAGATCAAACCCTCCTGCTCCCTCCCAGATCAGACTCTCCTGTCCCCCCCCCCCCCCAGATCAGACCCTCCTGCCCCCCCCCCCCCAGATCAGACCCTCCTGTCCCCGCAGATCAAACCCTCCTCCTCCCCTCTGTGATCAGACCCTCCTGTCCCCCCAGGTCAGACCCTCCTGCGCCCACTCAGATCAGACCCTCCTGCTACTCCTGATCAGACCCTCCTGCTCCCCTCCCAGATCAGACCCTCCTGTCCCCCCAGGTCAGACCATCCTGCGCCCACTCAGATCAGACCCCCCCCTGCCACTCCCGATCAGACCTTCCTGTCCCCACCCAGATCAGACCGTCCTGCTCCCCTCACAGATCAGACCCTCCTGCGCCCACTCAGATCAGACACTCCTGCCACTCCTGATCAGACCCTCCTGCCCCCCCCCAGATCAGACCCTCCTGTCCCCCCCAGATCAGACCCTCCTGCTCCCTCCGAGATCAGACCCTCCTGTCCCCCCAGGTCAGACACTCCTGCCACTCCCGATCAGACCCTCCTGCCCTCCCCCAGATGAGACCCTTCTGTTTCCCCCAGATCAGACCGTACTGCTCCCCCAGATCAGACCCTCCTGCCCCCCGGATCAGACCCTCCTGCCCCCCCAGATCAGACCCTCCTGCTCCCTCCCAGATTAGAACCTCCTGTCCCCCCAGATCAGACCCTCCTGCCCCCGCAGATAAGACCCTCCTGTCTCCCCCAGATCAGACCCTTCTGTTTCCCCCAGATCAGACCCTCCTGCCCCCCCAGATGAGACCTTCCTGTCCCCCCAGATCAGACCTTCCTGTCCCCCAGAACAGCCCCCCTGACCCCACAGATCAGACTCTTCTGCTCCCTCCCAGATCAGACCCTCCTGTCCCCCCAGTTTAGACCCTCCTGTCCCCCCAGATCAGACCCTCCTGCCCCCACCAGATCAAACCCTCCTGTCTCCCCCAGATCAGACCCTCCTCTTTCCCCCAGATCAGACCTTCCAGTCCCCCCAGATCAGACCCACCTGACCGCCCAGATCAGACCCTCCTGCTCCCTCCCAGATCAGACCCTCCTGTCCCTAAGATCAGACCCTCCTGTCCCTAAGATCAGACCCTCCTGTCCCTCCATAACAGACCCTCCTGTCCCCCAGATCAGACCCTCCTGACCCCCCAGATCAGACCCTCCTGCTCCCTCCCAGATCAGACCCTCCTGTTGCCCCGCCCTCCGGATCAGACCCTCCTGCCCCCCCCCCCCCAGATCAGACCCTCCTGTCCCCGCAGATCAAACCCTCCTCCTCCCCTCTGTGATCAGACCCTTCTGTCCCCCCAAGTCAGACCCTCCTGCGCCCACTCAGATCACACACTCCTGCCACTCCCGATCAGACCCTTCTGCCCCCCCAGATCAGACCATCCTGCTCCCCTCCCAGATCAGACCCTCCTGTCCCCCCAGATCAAACCCTCCTCCCCTCGGTGATCAGACCCTCCTGTCCCCCCAGATCAGACCCTCCTCTCTCTCCCTAAGACCGGACCCACCTACCCCCCCAGATGAGACCTTCCTGCCCCCACAGATCAGAC